>CANUEX010057498.1:0-35971 GCA_948099535.1 Jatropha multifida | reverse complement strand
CATATGGTTGCAGTTGTTTGTGGGTGATATGATTGTCATTGTGTGAATGGAGAATGTCCATTTAGAATGCCTTAAGTATCATTTGTGTGAATGTGTGGGTTTGGTATTATATGTTATTATTCACTGAGTTTTATACTCACCCCTATCCCCTTTATCCCTTATGTTGTTTCAGGAAATTGTGACTCAGTTGAATGTATTTGGAGCATTAGTTTTCTTTCCTTTGAGGTTATTTAAAGGATCATGTAAATGTATAAGATAAAATTATTTAGAATTCTTTGTAGTAATACAGTAGTAGAAAATCCACAGTTATGTTAAGATTTATGATTGTAATAATAATGTTAAGTGTATGTAAGACTTTATGGGAATGATTGAGTTGAATAAAATAAGGTCCTATGATAGTTTGAGTCATTAAGAATATAATGGGCCAACTTGTAGAATATTTTCATGTAATTATGGTATTGAAATCAGATATTAGGCTTACTACGGGCCTCGGGGGTCTTAAGCTTACCCAGGTTCTAGTGCTAGTCCGGCCCATAAAAACGGGTCGTGACAACTATCTTAAATGTTGATACTGCACAAATTTAAATATATAAATAATAGTGTTTGAAAAATCTCATGCTATATTAAAATTTGACTGATCCATTTTTTTTCTTTAATTTTGTTTTTCTGTTTCATATTGATATTTTTGTTATTAAATAGTGAACTGGTTAAATTTTCACTAATGTATAATTATGTTTATTGCAAAAAAAAAACTTTTTTAATAATCTATTTTATCTTTTGCTGATGTTTTAGAGGGATAAAAATAAATTCGATAATCGGATTATATGTAAATAGCTCTATTTAAAAACTAATTATTACATCCCTAACTTATAATTTCATTAAATATTTTAATCTTTTTATTTAAAATAGAGTGACTAAAGGATTAATGAAAAGTGTTATGAAGCCAAGTATCAAAACAATAACAGAAAGAGTTAATGGAATAATATATTATCCACCTCATAATTGGTTTTTAAAAACATAATTTGATGTATTTATTTTATTATAATTTAGGACCAATTTTAATTTTCCCTATCTCAAACCAAAAGTGAAAGTGCGTTGGTAAACGTTATATGTTCCAACCTTATCCTTTTCTTCCCCACGTTAGACAGCCTCTCTCAAAACACCCTCCAAAGGGAGAAAGAGAAAGCTAATGGCTTCTATGGAAGGAGCACTGATCAGGACATCGTTCTCCACATTATCACTCCCTTCCAAGGTAAAAATTCAATCTTCGAAAGTCATACAATGCTCACAATTGCTTTTCAGCCAGTAAGAATTGGATATCATTTCTAATCAGATAACAATCGGTCAAACCAATTAAACTCTTCTAAGTGTAAAAATAATACAATCCAAATGACTAATTTGTTTCGCAGTAGCAGAACTTTGTTTAGCTTTCTGGGTTTTAGTTGTATTTCTCTTTATTGCTCTAATGACGTGTAAATTTTTCTTCTTTTTTTTTTTTTTCAAGTCATTGCTAAATGATAAGTTGATGTTTATTAGATTTGTTTGGGTGATTTCTATATATGACTATGAAAGTATTTTCATTTACTTAGTTTACTGGTAATGCATTGTGTCACAAGTTCAAATGTAATTGCAGCAGCTTTTACGCTATATGATTCGTTTTTTCTGCTCAGACCAACATGATATAGTTTCAAACTTCCAAAATGTAACTTTTTTTATTGTTAACATGGTAAAATTTCTTCAATATGTGAGAATTTGATTTTAATAGTTATATATTGCGTCTGGTCTGCAGATTGATAATGTCTTTGAACAAGCCTCAACCTTTACATCTTCACTTACTCCAATGAAACAAACCTCCCATTTCCCAGTTTCCAAACAAAATTTCTACCAAAATCAATATTATTTTTCATACTCTAGGCCTGTATATGCAACCTTGAATAGACCAAGAGGATTTGGTCCTCCTCCAAAGAAAAGTAAAAAAAGCAAGAAATCAAAGACAGTCTATGATGATGAAAATGATGACGACGAGAATGATGAGGATGATGAAGCAGTTGCTGGCATCATACCTGAGATAGTGACCAACAGGATGATTAGCAGGATGGGGTTTTCAGTGGGAATTCCATTGTTTATCGGTCTGTTGTTCTTTCCATTTTTTTACTATTTGAAAGTTGGTCTGAAGATTGATGTCCCCACATGGGTGCCTTTTATAGTTTCATTCTTTTTCTTTGGTTCTGCTTTGCTGGGTGTGAGTTATGGTATTGTGTCCTCTAGCTGGGATCCATTGAGGGAAGGCTCACTCTTGGGTTGGAATGAGGCTCAAAAGAACTGGCCCGTCTTTTGGCAGTCTCTTTGGGGTAGATCTGGCAAGAAATAAGGCTTAAGTTTCTCTTTTTTTGTTTGCCTAATTTGGGTTGCCATTTTCCTGTCCTCATTTCCTTCTATATCAACATGTTCGAATGATAAGGAGAATTTTGATAGCCTTGAGTTTGTAAACTTTTGACAGCCTTCAGTATGTAAATTCTCGTGTTTACACTTCTTGCTCAAATATATGAATAAATTGGCACTGAGTGATTTATTTGACTCTTTTGCACAAAATTTGCTGTGTCTAACCAACATCTTGTGATCTAAAGTTGCAAATAAATAACTGTGATAGCTTGCCGCTTTCATTCCAAATAAAGTAAAATAAATCAATGGTGCTGATGATGGAACAGGAGCAGTATTACCTCCCAAATTTATAACCTCAACTCTCCTATTTTCTCTTTCGTGTCCGTTTCGCTTTGCTCACAGTACTGTTAAAGTATTTGATTGCTCAAACTGCTCCTCTTTCAATCTCTTACCTCTTTTTGAACAAGTTTCCAAGATTGGATTCTCAAAGTTGATTTTAGTTTGCATGTTATATAGCATTAGTAGCATATGAACTTGTAGGGATGCATGAAGTTTAAGGAAAGGGCTCAGCTTTTGATTTGTTTCATTTATTCAGTAAGCTTATTTTGATTGTTTAATTAATTTGTTTTCAATTTTTCTGTTAGCAATCAAATTTTTTAATTTATGACATTGTAGGATTGAGTTTGTTGTGAGATGAATCATGTTTGACTTCTGGAATTAAGGTTTGGGGTTTCAAACTTATAATGAGTTTGTAATTTTGGCATGTCAGTGGACCTGATTAAGTGCCAAAGATAGTTGTTTAATTTTCAGGCAGTTCTTTTTTTTTTTTAATGCAAGTATAATCAAATCTATTCCTTGCACTTTTTTATGGGCAAACACTATTATTTGAACAACAATAAAATTTGAATGTGAAATTCAAAGAACTGGTTGTCTAGAAAACATTATCTTTATAAGTTCAGACTGAATTTTGGTTATATTTGCAAGTTTAGAACAAGCTTGTGTAGTTGAAGTTTTCGTTTTAGGTATTTACTTTATCAACAACTTGGATCTGCTCAATCATCTAAAATTGCTCCCTTGGCTTCTCCCCAAGTTTGTATTTCCTATTTTTGGTCTTTTAGTTCAGCCTTTCATCATTATGCTTCTGGTTCTTATTCCACATATTGGCTATCAGACAGTCATTTCTAATTTATTACATTTACTGTACCAAAAGAAGTGCTAGAATTTTGTCTTCAACTAGTGATCAGATTACAGAATTTCTAAATATATTGACAGAATCTGCAAATACATGTTCTTGTGATAATAAATAATCTCAATTCCATTCCCTTACCTATAAGTTGGTGCTACAGAGAATAAATTCTTAATGTGCAAAATCAGAGCCAAACAGCCCCATCAAGCTCAAAGATTCAATATCTTTAGGATGGAGAAAAGAAAAAAAAGGAAAAGAGGCACTACAAAAATTGCTCTAAAATTACAACCGACAGAATAGGCAAAAATGGAGACATTTTTGGACATCCCAGTGAACTTTGGCATTACAAAGTGAAGTTGTGGTGAAATGAATCATACTGAGTTAAAAACTAGCAGAGTTGGTGACAAGTCCATTTCACTTTAGCAGCAAGATTCTTGCCATTGCTTGGTATGAAACGAAACTGAATAAAAGATTTCTTTTCTTCTCCTTTCTTTCTTTTTTGTTGAGTTTCTAGGGGATATCCAACTGCACCCTCTATTCATTCACTTCATTTGCTACTCGCTAGCCTTGTAGGTTGTGTAAAAATTGTTTTTTATAGGTATTGATTTTGTATTCTTTCTCTGTTCTCTTCCCACCACAGCTTTGCGTGCACTTCCCCAAACCTTTCTCGGCTGCAAAAAATGAAAATAAGTAAATAAGTAAGGGTTTGAATCCAGTTTTTAAGTTAACTAACAAATGTACTAAAAACTTACGTTATAAAAGTTGCTAAAAACTTAAAAAGGTTAACTGGTTCAGGACATTGATGAGGATGTGGCTATAAATAAAGCAGAATGGAAACAAATGATTGATATAGCCGATCTCAACTAGTTTGAGATTAAGGTAGGTTTAGTGTTCTTCTTGTTGTTATACTAAAAACTTAAAATGGGTGTCTTTCTATCACTTCATTAAACTCTGTATGCATTATAACTCCCAAATTCTAATAAATTATACTATTTTATCTTCATCCTTCAATTAGTCATGAGAATAGATGAAACACCATTATTACCTGAATCTGACTCGTCGAAGCTCCCTAGTGCCATCAGCTAATTGTCTGATGGTAATGTAAACACCAGGCTCATCTTGCTCAACCCATTCTGTCTCCAATTCACTTGCATTGCTAACAGAAATAGAAGGCTCATCTCTAGATGATGTAGTTGTTCTTGATGCATCTAAAGAAGACTCGCCTTTTAGACCGCCTGCACCGTAGCCACTTGAACCAGCATGGTAATGTTGTTCTGCAAAATCAGATGGAAAGAATCCCTTACTCGCAGGTGGTTTATAGTGGTTTCTTGGTGTATATTGTGGAACCATGGGGCTTTCCCTTGCAGATCCCAGTCTTGTATAAGAAGAGTCTCTTTGCTGATCAAGAAAATAAATTGTTAGAATTTTCTTTTGGATTCTTTGAGGAAAATGTGCATGTTTGAAGGTATTCAACCGACAGAATATATGTTTACCTCATCTTCAGACCTTGGAGGGGTATGAAGTGCTTGACGATTAAATCTCTGCACATTATACAGCTCCATTATTCTGTCATAATTTTCGCCCCACCATTGCTGAGCTTGCCATTTGTTGAACATCTCTCGGCTTCGGAAAAAAGAGGCTCAGATAATGTCAGTTTGTGGCTAATATAACCCTTAAAAGCAATTTACAAGTTTATAGCTAGCATTGTATGGATTATGTTAAAGATAGAACTTGTTTGAACTAACACTGAAACTGAACCAAATCTCAGTTCAAAGTTGGACGGAACCTATAACCGGAATCAGGAGGTACTGGTTTTCCAATTCAAAAAAAGAAAAGAAAGAAGGTAGAGGAGAAAAAAGGAGAAGCGCGAACGTACCTGAAGCGAATGCGCTTTAGATCATTTCCTCCATTAGGAAGAGAGACAAAAGTAATGTGAACTCCTGGCTCTACCTGTGCCATCCACTCCTTATGTTCTTCCTCATCCTCTAACACCACATCACAGACTGACTCTGAGTCAGCAGCTCTTGTGCCGCCGCGATGATGACCGGCACTTGTAAAATCCCATGCAGGTGTGGAGCTACAGCTTCCACCTCCAAAATACGGATATGGAGCACCTTCAGAAGCCGTATCAAAGTCAGGGTAAGGTCTATGTCCTTTCTTATAACTGCTTGATCCTCCTGTGCATGGCTTACATTGCCTTCCCGAGAATTTCAATGCCATATCCTTTATCTGAAAATAATATTCATTGCTAATTTCAAACACAGCTTCATGCAATCAAATTACTTTTTATTGAACAACAGGAAAAGAATTTCATGGAAAAGATTGAATCTTGAAGGCTTGTAATTAGAATACGACTCAAATGGCGATGCAAAAGTTCCTCTACCACGAGAAATGTCAGCGTAGAAAAGCTCACAAAGAGCCCATTCAAGCTGTGTGCAAACTGCAAACAAGTGGGTAAATCTTGCAAGGTAACACCAGAGTCAAGCCAGTGGTCAACCAAAAAAAAATGTGGAGACCAATGACCAGCCCACTAAAATAACAATTTTCCTTTTTTTCCCTATACAATACACTTTTTATGATACAGAGGATCAGACAAGAATTCAATGGTGGGTCAGTCTAACGGACATTCTAATATAAATCACCCAATCTTTTCCAAAGATCCCCACTGTTGGCCTAATCTGAGAACACTTTTGTTACCATTTTGTCCTGCACTTGCATTACAATTTGCATGGTTGAAACCAGTTCACTAAATAGATAATTCCGTTTCAATCGGATTAGAAATTAGGACTAAAATGAATCCTCCTAGTTTCAGTTCGGTTTCGGTCCAATTCAGAAAGCCAAATCTAATTGGAATATTCAAATTCTACAGCAGAGAGAGAGAGATGAAAATAGTGCAGAAATCCAGGAAATGATTTGACTTGCTATCTGGAACTATAGAAAAGGGAATTGAAAATATATTTAGAAGGAAATAAAAGATAAGAGCACTTGTGAGGTTAATTGGGTATAGCAGAACTCAGAAGGATTCTTATTTCCTGTTGATGGACACTGCTACTAATACTTTTGGCAGTGGCTATAGCCACTCAGACTACCCAATAAGCCTCACAGCTATACAAGAATCTATAATCAATTTCAAAGCTACTACTTTTGGTCCGTTGGACTTCAAATAAAATAACCAAAATTTTCTAAATATATAAATCAAATTAATTAAAAACATGACATGGGTACCATATGCGTCACGTGACGGTCAACCATATCAGTTAGACACAGATTGACCAACAACATCAATCGCTTAACTGTAAAAAACAGAGCACAACACCCAATAATTCTCCCCTCTAAATATGGATTAGTTAACAATGTTTTTAAAACCCAATTGGATTTCTTCATCAAATTCATGGTTTAACCGGTTTGATCGGATAATCTGGTCCGATTTTAGAAACCCTGTGGTTTGCTGAACATCATGGATAAATTTACAATATTTATATTATATACACTGCAGGTGAAGGGAGCAGAGCAGGAACAGTACATAGAGCAATAAGACCTGTGTAAACGTGAAAGATGCCAAAGAGAGAGCAAGTGTGGTCCCTACAAGTGGACCCCACCGTATCGATTGGGAGTGATGATTTATTTTTGTTTTTTTGGTAATTAATTAAAAGAAAAAGCAACTGAAAAAAAAAAGCAAAAAAAATTAAAAATTAAATAAATACTGTGATAGAATAGATGAAGTAAGGACCTGCGCCGTCAGGCTTTTGACGGCTTCTTTTGTACTTGGCGTTCCACTTCCACGCGCTCCTTCTTCTCCTTCCTCTGCCACTGGTTTTGTACACGCTATGCAGGTAAACATCTTCTCCTCCTCTTTCTTTCTATCTCTTGGTTACCTTTCTACCCCTGCTTGTTACATCATATTACACAATTGTAACTTTTTGCAGGATAGTAACGAGTGAAAACGACATCCGCTACATACTTACAAGAATCTTGCAACAAAAAAACAATATTCCAGATAGATATAAAACAAATTAACACAAGCAGGATATAAATTTTAAAACAGTTTATATAATTTCTTTTTTACCCAAAAATAATATATTCACCAACCTTTGAAATTACCCTTATTTATATAAGATATACTTTATAATAGATAAATTTAAATTACCATTACAATAAATGGGTAGATTCTGATAAGGGCAAAATTGGTAAAACAGATATAGAAACCTTAGAACATTCTGCATATCTATATACCCTGGTGGAGCAGACAACATTTGTGCGTGTCCAAATTCTAGTCCTAGGACACAAAAATATAAGCATATACACGTAATAAAACAATAAAATTTTCTCCTTGGATTGATTTTTAAAAAGAAAAAAAGGGTCAAACAGCCCGTGTGTTTGTTTCCCGAGAAAACAAAAGAGAAAAAACGCACCAACAACCCATATTCATCCGAAGGAATTTGATGCCTTGAAAGCGAAGGAAAACCGACAGAATCAATCAAAAAGAAACGAAATGTGGGTTTTAGAGAAAGACAAAAGAAAAAGATTAAACAAAAAAGAAAGAGAGCAACTCGGGATCGGAGAAGAATGGACCAACAAAAAGAAAACAATTACAACTTGAATATTAGTAACTTTGAGTCAATGATGGAAAAGAGCAAAAATGGCCAAATGGGACAGCCATTTCGAAAGTGGGTCTAACAAGGGACTCTGCCTGCCTATGTGTGTAAATGCTATAATAATAATAAGCATATGCTTTAAGTATGTACAAACCCAATAAAGAATAACAGCCGAAGTTTCTGACAAATTCAATAAATTAAAAGAACAATGAATCAACGAAAACATTTATCATTTACCTTTTTTTTAATTGTTTTATTTCCTTCAAAAATCATGAAAAAAAATCCAAAAAAAAAAAATTTGATGGACCAATCAAGAAAAAGAAAAGGAAAAACAAGAAATGGAAAAGAAAGATGAAAGCGCTGTTTGAATGGACAAGGAGACAAGAGTAGGGAATAATAATAGGAAGAGAAGAGCAAGCACTGATATATTCTGTTTCTATTGGATCATTGTTATTTTGAAAACGACTTATCCAAAGCAAACAACACACCCGGAAATCCTTTTATCTATTTAGTCTGTAACTCATGAATTATCGAGCCCTTTCCTTGTTTCAATTCCCACCAAATCAGCTGCACTGAAGAGATCTAAATCAATTTAAAAACGATAAAGAAATGCAAAGCTTAGCAGAAATCTTAAATGGGTATCTGCCAAAATCTTTTTCTGAAAAAAAATGGAAAATTAAAGAGAGAAAGAAATGAAATACAGAATTAAAGTGATGCTCTGTTTGCTTGCCAAGAAAGTTGAAAGGAAAAGATTTAAGCAAGAGAGAAAGAGAGAGAGAGAGATTGAAACTCTTTTTCTTTAGGAACTCCTCATCTGTTGACTAAAAAGCATTCTAAGCAAAGAGAAAAAGAAAAAAAAAAAAAAAAAAGGAAAGTAATGCTGTGTTTGGTTGGTGAGAAAACGAAGGAAAAAGACAAAAAATATAAATTTACCAGATAAAGAAATAGAAACTCCTGCCTTAATCAACTTCCCATTTAATCAAAACTGATACATATATACACCAAATGCAAAGAAGAGCATCAATTAAGAGTAAACCCACCTTGATTAGCTCAAGCCCGTTTTCACTGAAAAAAAAAAACAGAGAATAAAATCTCCTCTAAATCTTCATCTAATAAATTCGCTCTTCAATGCCACACCAAAATCGCTATCAAATCGAATCCCTTTAATTTCGCCGATTACCAGAAGTAAGTGGTGGCGATATATCGGCGAAATGCATTAAAAAAGGAATGTCTCGGATTTGGAGAGTCTCGGCTTGACGTGTGAACTAGCTAGATTTAAATGGAGAAAACTTAGAGAGACAAGGAAAAAAGAACAATTTGGGATCCTCTTATTTATATAGGGAGATAGACTTGACGGCTTCCAAGTATCGCCGTTAGTTAACGGTGAGTCATTTTTGGATGTATTATGCAAGAACATAGACATAGACAGAAGGTTGAAGAAGGCCGTTAAGGAACATAGGAGCCCACATGTCTAGGTAATGTAAGGGAAGGGATCTCTTACGTGTATGGAAAGTAGGCGACGTTGCACAGTGTCATTAAGGAGTTGACGAAAGGCCTTTATTTATCTTAACATCTTTTTGACAGCTTAGGTTTATTGGTTTTTTGAAATATAATACACTTTTTTTAGTTTTTACCGTTTTAAATAATTTATTTTAATGGTGAATTGTAATTTTTGGAACCCAATTTAATTTCTAGATTGAAATGCAAAAAGATTTTAATTTTCAAAAATTTACAATATGATGTATAGAGAGTGAAGTGAATATATTAGATAAATTTCGAGGTTATTTATTAATGTTATTTATAGAAAAATAAAATATTTGAATGAAGTTAGATTACACTCGTGTAGAAGTTTATAAATTTAACTAATATATCTTGTGGCCTAATTTAAAATTCATTTTATTGTGAGTTGGGTAATTTGTTTTATAAAATCTAGTATTAAAGGCATTCTCGTCTCTGCTTATCGCGAAAGTAATTTTTTTTTTCTGATAGTTTTAAAAGTTCATCTTTCCATATTATTTCAGTGCATTCAAAAATAATATGGAAGTGAGTTTTAAAATATTCTTCATTGGATATTCTAATCAATTTATTGACCAAAGATGGTCTATTTAATTGTTCAATTTATAGTTTGAACGTCTAATCATTGTAATTGAGCCTAGTAACCTAGCATTTTTTGAAAAGAGTTGGAACTTGATTTTTGGAGTGCTAAGCGGATGTCCAGTCCTAGTTGAGGCTTAAGGGGCACATAAGCATTGAGGGATAACCACCCAAATGGCTCGTTCTAGTCATTTTGCTCCAATCCAGATTCTGCATTCTACATTTATTTGTCTTGCTTCCTTCTCTCTTAATTTAAAATTTAATACTTTGATTAATATATATAGAACTTTAACTTCCTAGCTTTATAAGGTGAGTGATGTCTATGAATGTGAAGATGCATTAAACTTGCAAGACATGTTATAGAATAACAAAGAGCTTAGTTTGGAAGGTTCATGAACAAAACAGTGAGAATAAGGCTTAACTTAATTTAAGTGCAATTTATTTTCTATAATTTCATAATTCTCCAATTAAGTAGCTATGGAGTTTCCACAGGTGATGTGTCTAGCACTTCACAACATCACCTATATAGATCTATTAGAAACTTTAGCCATTTAGGAGATAGAAATTATGATTCAAAGGAAGAAACTAACTCGGTCATACTCATACCGGGCAACAAATATGAATGCTTAATCTTAACAAAACATATCCAATAGAAGAAGAAACTATTAGTTAAAAGTAATCAAATTGCCTTAAGATATTTCTTAGACATCATAAAGCCTGACAATATATTCATTGTCCAATAAGAGATCGGAAGATCAAGCCAAATTTAGACCATATCATCCTCCACCTGAAGAACGAATTGGAAAAAAACTGTAGTAAGTGGCTCAACTCTTAGAAACATTCTACCAATAATTTTATTTATTTTAGAAATATTGTACACAATCTAGCAGGGCAAATTACTTTCCCATCAGAAGGCTCTGATGGTAGAGATGACCTATTTCCTAAGATGATAATCAACATATATGTAATATCCAAATTTTTGAAAACTGAAACATTTCATAAAATAATTTTAATCGAATTCTTTTCTAACTTTATTGTGGGTTCACTTTTAAAATTTATTGAATAATTAATTCTTTGATGATGATTTTATTAATAATTATCTATTCTTATTAAATTTTTAGTATTTAATTATTAAAATCTTAATGAAGTAAGTATTTGACAAAACAAAAAAGGTCAATACAAATTTTGATATTTATTATGTAACACCAGAAAGTATTATGGTCCAAATATTGTGTAAATAAGCAAATAAATAATAAAGAAGCATTCTGTAAAATGTGTGACTTGTTTAAAACATTACTGAAATGTAAATAAATAAAATTTGTAAGGTATTAAAGAGATGAGTATATAAAATCCTAAAATTGTTAGATGTATAATAACATAAATGTATAAAAATATACAAACAGATATCTTAATAAGAAAACATAGGAATTAAATGAATAAAACTTTAAATCAAATGAGTTTAAAAAATATGAAATGACCAAAAATGATATCTAGACTACTACTTAACCAAAGGGAATAAAAGGATAATTTTATTCTTACAAGTGACAATTTAATATTTGCACAACACAATACATAATTCATCATTCTAAATTAAGGAAATGCAAACAAGTGTACTGAAGAACTGATCATTTTTTCACCTGTTCATATTTTCATTTCAAACGTAGTTTTTCCATTTCATTTTCTTCTTTCCATTATTTGCTAGAAGATAGCAAATGATTCAATCTTTGATTAATGAATATTAAAGAGAGATTATATTTTCACTGATTCACACTTTCATTTCAAATTTGATTTCTTCCTTTCACATTTTCAAGTTGATTTCTTTCTTTGACATTTTTTTCTTTCAATCAATCTACAAATTGCCAGAAAATCAATCATCACAAAATACCAAGTAAATCATCATCTAAATTAAGAAAAAAGAAGACAAGTGTGTTAGAGAAAATATCACATTTTCTTTTATTCACACCTTCATTTTCAAACTTAGTTTTTTCATTTCATTTATTTCTCTATAAATACCCTACTTGCCTAAGATTATTTACAATAAAAATATTATAAATATATAAATGTTCCAAGGAGGGATTAAACCAACAAATGATAAGAAGGAAGAAAAAATCATAAGGGAGCAAAGAAAGATATGGAATCCAAAAAAATTCTATCTTAGATTTTAAATTATATTTTTCTAAGTTTTAATCTTTATTTTGATGAATCAAAGTTTAAAATTTATCTTTGTAATATATTAATTAATTATTCAAGATATAGAAATTATACTGGATAGAAAATAATTAAACATGTAAAAGCTAGAAAAATTTTATCTTTCCAAACTGTTTTTAATGAGACTCCTTAAATTCAACCACTGCGTTTTGTCCAATTAAATATATAAAAGAATTTTAAAAATTATAAAATTTTGCGGAAAGACAACTTGGAATGTTAGTAAGGTTGTGTTAGAAGGAAAAGTCTAAATGATGAGGAAAATTAAAAATATTAATAAAATAATAAAGACTACTCAGTATAAGAAAGTTACAAATTTTGATTCTACAATTAATTTGTTTAAATAGATTAATGGACTTCAAAATTTGTGAAATTTAATATGGGAGTATCTTGAGATGTTAATAACCACCTGATTAAATTTCAAAATAAATAGATATGAGAAGATAAATATTTAATTAAATAAACACATACTGCTCATGTGCAGAAAATTTTATTTTTTTATTAAAGATGCACTAAATTGAGAATATTAAAATATGAGTGAATTAGTTATGAACAAGAGTATATAGTAAATGAACATAAGGTCTAATATGTATAATTTATGTCCCTAAAAGTTTAGATATTAAATTTAAGGAATAAAAATATTAAAGAACCTTGGATGTAAATAAAGAGTGAGAAACAAACTAAAAGTACAATATGTATTTAAATATGAATATAGGTAAAGGATTATTACAAATCAATTCGAAATCATAAGTGATCGAAAGGAGTCAAATACATGAAATCAAGATGAGTTATGGTGTTTAACCCCTTCTTGTATGTGTTTAAATTATTTGATTCAATTTATAATTATTAGAATGCTTGAAAGAATTTATTCAGTCACTTACTATAATTGATCTTAGAATTATTGAAATTGTAATATGAAATTGTGAATCTGAGAACTTCACTGATCATTGTGTTTAATTCTGATTATATTATGCTATTGTGTGGGCTATGACAGAACCTAACTCTGATGGGGGTTATACCATCAGGCTATGTGCATATAGGTGAAAGTGAACACAATTAAAGTAAGAGGTTACTGCGCTGAAAATTTTGAAGTTTGAAACAGTGCTGAAATGTATATTGTAATATATTTTCTTCAGTATTGTCTAAGTGAAAATAGTGATTTATGAAAAATTATGATTTTGTGAAATGTTGTCATTAGCCGAACTATCTGAATTATTTGAAATATCTGTATGAGATGAAAAGGCACAGAAATACATATAGTAATATGTTTTTAAGTGATTTTTTAATAAATGATTGATATGATATCGATAATAAAAGATTAGATTATTATAAATTTTATTTAATTGAAGTAGATCTGTAATAAGCTTTAATGATATATATTAAATTGTAATAATTGATTTGTAAGTCAGGTAATGTTTAAAATGTATATGCCAATTAAGGGGCACTATATCCTCACTGAGTTAATATCTCATTAAAGCGTCTGTATTTCAAGTAGAAGCGATTCAGTTCAGCAGCTTCTTGGTTTCTTTATTTCAATAAGAAGAGAGCAATATAATTATGTGTTGATATTTATGAGTAAATTATGTATTCAATGGATGACTATAATTGCTCCCATAGCTATATGTATAGGATATTAGTTGATTCTGAATGCAAAGTTCATTATCAAAAGAATTGTATGAGAGTAAGTTTGATTACTTAAGATTGTGTTATTTAAAAAAATATTTTTGGAAAAATTAGTTGAAAAGTTTTTAGCCCACCAAAGTATTAAGTATTAAGTATTTAGCAAATTATTTATTTATAACAAGATAGAATCAGATGTGGGTTCTACGTGGTACCTAGTAGCCTTAAGCCTACCTAGACTTTAGGACCGTCACATCTCTATTTTTGGGGTGTGACAATATCAGTCAAACCATTAGGAGCTAACATTATACAAAAGAAAAAATCTGTACATTAGAAAACTGAGGGAGACTAATTTCAAAAAAGTTCTACAAAAACTCCATGATAAAATTAACTCTAGAGGCAAGATTGATTTGCACTACTACATTAAAGTTGATCAAAAAAAAAATTGACCTTTAGCCTAAGACGAGAAGGATTAATCAAATCATAAAAGAAACCTTATCAACTCTTATGCACTATATGGTATAAAATAAATTCAAACTGTGATGAATTCTATCTAGAATTTATTTGTAAATAAATTTTTCATGTTTAAAATAAATTCAAAATTAAAAAGGATAATTCTATTTTTGGTATCTGTACTTGGATTTTTTTTCTATTTTGGTGACTAAATAAAAAATTGCACAAAATTAAGTATCAAAATTATATATTTTTTTTTCAATTTAGTGCCTTCTAATGACATAGACAATTAAAATGCTAATGGGTAAGTGTGACCCACATTTGCTTATGTGTCCACTTACATGACCTGAGATTTAATCAACGTAGGTTGACAGCGTGGCAAAGATAATAACGTGACCCATTTAACTCTAATCTATTACAACCCCAAATAATTATCTCAACCTATCATCTCATTCACCATGATGATCTAAGGTTCATTTCTTCCTCTTTTCCCCTTTTTGCAACAACGATATTCTTCTTTATCCCGAATCTGTCCTTTGAGAAATGGAGAAAATGCCTCTCAAGTTGGTGGATGTGACTATATCATAATTTGACAATGTCTCTGAGAAGTTCAGATCAGAAGCACCAAAGAACAAGGCCAATTTAATCCCCTTCTTGGCTGATAAAGACAAATTTACCAATTTCAATTGGTACCCTGGAATGTTTGTTCTTTTTTTTCTTTTTTAACTTAGATTTTAGTTCATGATGAATAGAAATAAATATCCATTTTCAGTTCTTTTGGAAGTTACGATATTTTGCATTTGGGTTTCTTTTAAAATTTATTAGTTCAACTATTGAGTTTTTTCTTTTTTAATTCATGGAGAATGGATAACCATTTTATACTCTTTGAAAGTCATGGTCTTGCAATTTTTTCATATGAGTTTTTAGTTTCATGCTGTGATTTTGTTAGCTTTGGAAACTCTAATACCACTTAATAAAAAACTAGAAAGAAACTTAGAATTGATAGAAAACTCAAGAATAGTAGACAGAAGTTTAGAATAGAACTTCTTTATTAGAAAGCTCTTTGTTGCTTTGATTGATACAACTAACATTAGGTGTAGACTTTAAAGATAAACTTATACTTGTAACTACTAAGACTTTAAACTCTAGTAACTTAAGCTCTAATTTACATAAGAAACTAAGCTCTAAATGCAATAAGAAACTCTTCCATTTATTTTGAAACTATTAAAACCATAAATGTAATTGAAGAAAATTTTTAATACTTTAACACTCCTCCTTAAGAATTTTCTTTTCCACACCAAGCTTTTCCCTTAATTCTTCAAAACGACCCTTTCCCAGAGATTTTGTAAAAATATCAAGTAATTGATAATTTGAATTGCGTTGAACAAGACAAACTTCACCTTCTTTCTTTGCTTACCTGATAGCATGATACTTCACTTGTGTATGCTTTGTTCGACCATGTTGGACTTGATTTTTAGCCATTAAAATAACTGACTAATTATTTACCTTAATGATGGTTGCAACAGGATGACTTTGTTGCAAATCTAATAACACTTTTCTTAACCACATGGCTTGATTAGCAGTAGCAGCTGCACCTATATACTCTGCTTCTACTATTGACTGAGCGACCACATCTTGCTTTTTGGACATCTAAGAAAAAACTCCATAACCTAATGAAAACACATAACCAGTTGTGCTTTTTAAATCATCGGGACATCCTACCAATCACTATCAAAATAGCCATTTAACTTTCCATCTTCAACCTACTTGAATTGGATTCCATAATCTAAAGTACTTTTAACATCCCTGAGCACTCTTTTGGCTGCTATCAAATGATTTTGCCCTGGTCCTTGCATAAACCTTGATAAAACACTAATAGCAAAAAATAAATCAAGCCTGGTCGCTGTTAGATATAGTAGGCTTCCAACTAGACTTTTGAATTTGGAAGCATCAACTTCTTCTCCTCCATCTGCCTTGGACAATTTTTGGTTTTGAACTAACGGAGCACTTACTGGCTTACTATTTTCCATTTTGAATTTCTTCAACAACTCCTTAGCATATTTTCTTTAGGAAATCAAAATGTTATTTGATGATTGACTTATTTCCATTACAAAAAAGTATGTCATGAGCCCAAGGTCTGACATTTCAAACATCTCCTTCTTGAAATTGGAGATTAAACTTGGACTACTACCTATTACCAATATATCATCCATATAAATAGAAATAATTAGCAAATCACCATTCTCATTGGATTTCATATACAAGGTTGGCTCATTTTCACTCTTCACAAAGCCACATTATGCTAAGTAAGAGTCGATCTTGCTGTACCACGCCTTTGGAGCTTGTTTAAGGCCATGCAAAGCCTTATGAAGCTTGTACACGTTGCTTCTGTACCAGCAAACTTGAAACCTTAGTTTGCTCAACATATAGCTCCTCCTTAAGTTCACCATTTAAGAATGCCAATTTAACATCTAAATGGTAAATCTTCCGCTGTTTTTGTGTAGCAAGAGGCTAAAGAAGTCTTAATAATTTCGTATCTTGCAACTGGTGCAAAAGTATCACCAAATTCTACCCCTAGTTGTTGTGAGTAGCCTTTCACAACAAATTTAGCCTTATGCTTGTTAATAGACCCATCTAGATTTAGCTTGAGCCTATAAATCATTTCACTCCAATAGTTTTTTTCTTATTAAGCTTGTCAACCAAACTCCAAGTTTGATTTTTAGAAATCATCTTCAAGTCCTCTTGCATTGCATTGCTCCATTCCTCATGCTTTTTTGCTTCTTCAAAGCTTGAAGGTTCCACCATAGCAAGATTACACTGTTCATAATTTTTTATAGAGATCTGGTTTTGAGTATTATAGTGTCTATTGTTGACTCAACAGTGGGAGAAATGTGAAAATTTCCACTATTTTGCTCAACTTCCAAATTAGATCCTTGATTGCTGAAGGAATCAGAAAGATGATCACTAGATCTTACAAAACATGCAACAAACTTATATTTTTTTTACTTTCTTCAAATCCCAGTTCCAGTAAGCATATTAATTAATTACAACATCTCTACTCACTTGGATTTGATTTCAACTCAGGTTATAAACCCTACAGCCTTTAAAAGTGATTGCATAACCCAAGAAAATTCCTTTTTCATCCTTTTGATCTAGCTCAATTCTTTTCACTGCTAGAACATGAATGTCACATATTGATCCAAAAATCCTTAGATGTTTAGCTATTGGTTTCAATCCTGACCAAGCTTCCACAGGTGTCATCTTCTCCACTGCTTTTGGAGGTAACCTATTTGGCAAATAAATTGTCGTGTACATTGCCTCGGCCTAGAAACTCTTTGGCATGTTCTTTTTGGCTAATAAATATTTGCTCATTTCTATAACTGATCTCTTCTTCCTCTCACAAATGCCATTTTATTATGGTAAGTCATAGTCAACTAATGATCTGTGTCATTATCTGCACAAAAATTTTAAAACTCATGGGAAACATATTCTTTCCCATTGTCTGATCCTAAAGCTTTCAGCTTCCACCCACTTTGCATTTCAATCATGGTCTTGGACTTTTTTAACATTCAAAAAACTTGCCTTTTACTTTTTAGAAAATAGATCCACGTCATCTTGGTAAAATCATCAATAAAGAGGATAAAATACTTATTTTACCAAAGGATTCAGTACTCATTGGTTCACACACATCAGTGTGTACTAACTCCAATTTATGCTTTGCCCTCCAAGAAGAACTTGTTGAAAATGGTTGCCTAGGAGACTTTCTTAACTGATAAGTACCGCAAATTGCCTTATCTTCAAACACCACCTACAAGTCCATTGTCATTCCTTTAGATTGCATTTCCTTTAAAGAGCCCATGTTAATATGCCTGTATCTTCTATGCCATAGATTTGAGTCATCTATTTTAGCATAGTTAATAGTTTCATAAAAAGACTGTTAACTGAAAGGAAAACTTTTAATAACCATAGCAACCTTACAAATTAAACTACCATTATTATCATAAATGTAACAGTGTTGGCCCTTAAAGGTTACTGAATAACCATTTGTAATCATTTGGGCAACACTCAATAGATTTTGAGCTAAGGAAGGTATATATAAAACATTATGAATAGGTTTTATACCATCCTTCGTCTGCACAACAATTTAGCCCTTTGCCTGAGCTTGAACAATTTGACCATTTCCAAGTTGCACCTTGGTGTTAATTGATTTATCTAGTGTGACATCTCGACCCGGCAAAGCGATCCTAAGAGGGCGGGTAGAGCAGGGCTCCTGGCGAGCTTCTAGAATAGCAAGCTAGCTAGGATAGTGGAATGCGGGACACAGGAATGAATCGGATCATATATTGAAAAAGGGGTAACTAATCATGAGAGGTGCTTTTTGGTGGAATGGCTGGAGAGGGAAGAACTACAGTGTTAAGTGTGCTCACTTGATAGAAATCCTAAGATGGGTGACCTCCCGGAAAGTTCCCATTTCACCTGCGGGACAAAACTGTGCAGGTCTTGTCGATCTAGTATGGGATGGATCCGGCTTGATCCAAAGCAGACAATTCCTCTTGTGGTTGGAGTCAGGGCGTTACATCCAGTTTGCTGAACATGCTCTCCTCCTTGGCCATATGACCGGTACAACTACTGTCAATGTACCAAGTTTGATGAATGACATCTCTTATGACTTGAGAAGCCATGAACACATTTTGGGTCTCATTCTCCTCCTCTTCGTCAGTGTAGTTAGCTTGTTCATTCTATTGCTAATTCTGGTTCTTAGTTTAATTTTGCTTGGCCCTGCAAAACTGCTCAAATGGCCAATTTTCTTACAAAATCTACATTGTACCTTTGATTTGTCCTTTTTCTAGCAATCCTTTTGTAAATGGTTTGGCTTTTTATAAAAGTTGCAAGGTAGAAACCTACTTGTTCTTCCTTCTTTTATGACAACCTTTCCTTTGTCTGAAGTTTCTGAACCAAATTTTTGATATCTTCTAAATGGTTCTTCCCTTTTGCTTGGCTTGAAAAGCACCTTCACTTGTATTTTCATCTCTAAAGTTAGACATTTGTTCCTGAGCTTGTAACTCACTAATAAGCTCAACAACTGACAAAGTCCTAAGATCACATGATTCTTCAATGGCAGATATTTTAGGTTTAATATAGATGATAAGCTGATTAGAATCTTTTTCACAACTTTAGAGTTTGGAAATTGGTCCCCAATGATTTTATTCACCAACTCTACCAAATTAGTAGCATACTCCTTCACTATTTCACTTTCTTTCATTCTAAGCACCTCGAACTCCCTTTTAAGAGTGAGAAACTTAACTATTTTCACTCTATCACTGCCTCCAAGCTCCTCCTTTAGCTTATCCCAACCATCTTTTGGAGTTTCACATGCCATGATTCTTGTGAATATAGTTTCTGATAAACCTGAATATAAACATGTCAAGGCCCTTGGCTTCTTGGCTTTTTGTTCTTTAAAATTCTTCATTTGAGCCAAAGTTGGATCAGGACCAAGAGGTATTGGATCTGCTCCATCTTCTATAACTCCACAAATTCAAAGCTTTCAAATAAGCTTTCATTTTAATTAACCATATATGGTAATTTTCTCCATTAAAAATATTAGAGGACTAGTTCCTAAAAAATTGCTATTAGATAACATCTTTTAGTGTTTTATTTATCCTCACAGTAAAAATGAATTTCTCACTTTCACATGACCCTCAAGAACAAGTTGGCTTAGATACCACTTGTTAACTTTAGAAACTCTAATACCACTTAATAGAAAATTAAAAAGAAACATAGAATTGATAGAAAACTCAAGAATAGTAGACAAAGAAGTTTATAATAGAACTTCTTTATTAGAAAGCTCTTTGTTGCTTTGATTGATACAACTAACATTAAGTGTAGACTATTTATAGATAAACTTATACTTGTAACAAATAAGACATTAAACTCTGATAACTTAAGCTCTAATTTGCATAAGAAACTTAAGCTCTAAAAGCAACAAGAAACACTTTCATTTATTTTGAAACTATTAAAACCATAAATGTAATTAAAACTTTAATAGATTTATTTGCTATACTCATACTTAGCTTTAATTGTGCTTGTTGCGTATTTATTACATTATGACAAACGCATTAAACCATGATAAGGTTTTGTTGAATTGAGTTCGAAGAATTTACATTTTTTATATATTGATTTTTAAATTTTTTGGCCTTTAAGCTTGAAAAGAAAGGAGAAAAAAAAGGAAGAAAGAGGGAATTAGATCGAAGATCGTAAATGAGATGGTGGGTTGCAGTAATTGTTTGGGGCGATAATAAATTAAGTGTTAAATGAGGGTTATTTTATTATTTTTGCCACACTGTCAGTCTACATGGATTAAATGTCAAGTCACATCAATGGACACATAAGCAAACGTGGGTCCTACTTCTTTCCATTAGACATTTCGATTGTACATGTCATCATGAGCTACTAAATTTAAAAAATATGCAAGTTTATATATTTAATTAACATAATTTTCCGTTCATACACTAAAATAAAAAAAAAGGCCAAAACATTATCCCAAGTAAAAATTCATTTATTTTATGTGAGAAAATATCCTTCGCATGATAATTTTATCTTAAAATTTTTAGTTGTTTAAGTTACTCCGGATAGTTTTAGTAGAATTTGATTTAGTTATACTTAATTCATATTCTTACTTTTTTTTCAATAAACTATTTGATATTTAGTACAGTCAATTAATCTAGATTCAGAGCGCATTATGGGGCGACCCTTCCAACTCGATTTCCTCCATTCAAAATATCTGGATTCGAACTCTAGACATTACTTAAGGGATCCAACGTCTCATCTTATTGGACCAACTGATAGTTTGTATGTTCTTAATATCAAATAAAAAAAGTTAGATTTAAATAAATTTCATAAAATTTTATTAAATTCATTTATTTCAAGCAGCAGTTAGATTGACAATTTAACCTCAAATATCATATTGTTAGAGACATTGTTAATGTCGGCCCAACTTTAGTCCCGTTTGAAAAAATAACATTTCTTTGACTCGATCAAATGCAATTGCAAATATATTGTATTTAGAGCTAATAAATATTTTCCTTCTTTTGACTAAATTGTAAATTAGAAGGATAGTTATTGTAAACATTTTAGTATATTAAAGTTTTGAATATGGTAGAAATTTTAATTTCAAGAATGGACACTTATGTATTATTTTAAATATACTTATATAAGGGTGTAAATGAGGTCAACCGACTCTTAAGTTATTTGAATATTATATACGATGGAAATTTTAAATTATAGATGGTAAAAATTCATATTTTTTTAAATAAAATATTTTATTTTATTTTATTATTAATTTTCTGAATTAGAATTAAGAAATAAAAATATGAGGAATATTTAAAATTTTTTAAAAAAAAAATTGGACATTCCTCATTTAGGGCCCGTCTCCCAAGCATTTCCAATCAAGAAGCCAGAATATGGTACGAATATATACTTATTGCCTTATTGGTCTAATCTTCTGATTGATGGAATTCAGATGAAGGAATCAAAATCCAAATTGGAGTGTAGGAAAGACTTCTAATCACAAAATAATGCTAATTAATTAATAATAATAATAAATTCTGACCTAAATATGGTCAATGCATGCAATTCAAGATCTCTTTTTCAATGTTGGTCGGTCAGTGATACTTAGTACGGTAAGTAGACATTTGGTCACTGACCAACCGGCTACGCCCGGTGACTACACAGTACAACATTGGGCAGAGTACAGTATTTAAAGACCTGAGAGATGTTTTGTTTACTGGCTACTGTCGGTTGTCAGTACTGCTTCGGTAAATAATTCGGGCAAGTGTGTATATAGTGTATATATCTCAATGGGAATATTACTATTTAGCACCTGAAAAAGGACAAAATTAATTTTGTCCTTTTTTTTGGGAAAGCCTAATAAATTATATGAATAATATAGATAAGGTTTAAAGCGGGACGACGCGCACCCGCGAATTTAAAACTATTATATTATATCCATTTAATATTTTATTATCTACACCCATTATAAATCCATTTAAATATCAATATTTGAACCGCTTTAGATTTTAATTAGTTGAACCCTTTCAAAATTTATTTAAAGTATACATATACTTGTAAATCTTAAACTATCTAAATATAAACTTATTTAAAATATAAATTTACTAATAATGGATAGAATTCTCACAGATATCGAGGATCACGCCCGTTTAATATAGCTGAGTATCTAAAAATTTATACCCTTATACAATCTATATCTGCGATGGTAATAATTTCATTATTCATATCTATTTTAAATATTTATAACTGCTCATATCACTTTTAAATGGATTGGAGCTGTACATATACTCTAAAATACTGCACACTTCCATTTTTAATTATAGGCTTTCCTCTTTACTCATTAATTTAATGAAAAATTTTATTGTCAAGAAAATTCAAATTTGAAATCCCTTATTTTTTTTCCATGGATGGGATCAGGAGGGTTGTGGCTCCCCCAAATTAAAATGTTTAGAGTGAAATTTTTGAAAGAAAAAAAAATATTTTAATTTTACTTCCTCTAATTAGTAAAATTACTTTTTAGTCCCTCTTAACCATTTGGGATGGATCGACCACAGTTTCTCTCGTTAATAAAAAAATAAATTAAATTATATTTTATTGGCTTTTAATAATGTCTTTAATGCTTTATAAAATCATTGATTTGTTTTTAGTGTGTCTCTCTCTTAAATTATTTAATCATTTCATCTAAACAAAAATTATTTGAACTTTTAGCTAAATAATCTCGTTATATTAAATATGAATAACGAAATAGTTAAATATTATAGAATATTTACCAAGAAAAAAAATGAAATTTTGAATAAAATAATTAAAATATAAATAATAAATGAATGATGTTATGAAGCGTTAAGAATTAGGTAATTGTTTGGATGAAATTTGAAAACTAAATAGTAATTCTTCTCCCAACATTTATTTATGTGCGTGCGGTGTGTGTATGCTTTGGTCGTGTGCTTTTGAACTTTAGCTTGGCTTAGCCCACTTCTCTGTCTTTGTCCTTAGCTTTATTCCTGGGGCTAACTCGTCTTTAAGCAAGGAATGCTTGGAATTGAGGAACAGAAATACCAACTCATATATAATAATATTATCATATGTGAGAATATGATTTTGCCACGTGTCAAGATATGGAGATATAAGCTTTTAGCCTAAAGAGGTTGTCACAAGATCTTCTTAAGCAAGAAAAGCATAGTCAAGGTCCAAAAAACCTCCTCATGCCCATCACCTGAGGATTTTTATTTTTATTTTTTGGAATGGAAAAAATAAATTTAAATATCCAACTCTTTAAATTGCAACTTTCTTATTTTTTTCTCATTATCTTTATCTCATACCTATGTGAGTAAAGAGAGATCAATAATGGGAAACAAAGCACTAACTTATTGTTGCCTAGCATTGCATGTTTTGGATGGATTTGTTTACCTTGAATTTTATTTTATTTTTCTTTTTATTCCCTCCTGTAAACGTGGGTGGATTGCGGTAAGTAAAAGGTCAGATCAGTTCAAATTAGACCGAATTAAATTTGCCTTCAAAATTGAACCATTTGGTTCGGTCAATTTTAATCAGTTTTGCTATTTTAATACCGATAAATTTCTATGAAATCGACTCAGAATGAATAATAAATTCGGTTCAAAACGAATAAACCAACAACCGAAATGAGTCGGTTTGATTCAATCGGTAAGTTTGCACACCCCTAAACATGGGTTGTTTATATAATAATTTTTATGGCAAAAAGATAAAAGAATTTAATTAATGAAATAAATATCTTTTTGGAAGAGGCACCTTTCATTCGAAATGGGAAGTGTAGAGCACTTGAATCTCTTTAGATCAAAGTGAAAATATATATATAAAAAAAAAAGAAAAATGTAAGGAAGAAGGGAAACAAGAAAGGAGAGAGGTTAAGATTAGACTTTGTTTTAACGTTAGGAATGTTTGGGTATTGAAGTAATGATATAATGTACTTTGAAAAGTGATAATAAAGACATTTAGCGATCCATTCCTAAAGCAAAGATTTATATATCTCTAACCCTTTCGCTCTTTTCCTCTTTCCAATGTAATGTTTGATTATCTTTGATTTGCATTTTCTTTTTATTTTATTTTTTTTTTCAGATAAAAACGTTACAATTGTTGCCCCATGGCCATGTTAAAAGAAGAGACCAACTGGACTGTGTTTTTAAACTAAAAATCTTATATTTGCTTTTAATCTATCATGTGTCCGTACTTCTTTTTTTTTTTTCATATAATCCCCTTCTCTTTATGTAAAAAACCAATTTTTTTTAAATATATCAAATTAGCTTTTTAATTGTAATTTTTTAAGATATATAATTTTTTAATAATAATAATATTATGTATTATAAATACTCTATTAGATCATATGTAAATTTATTATCATAACTAATAGAAAAATCGGTCATCTTTTTACAAATCAAAAGAATTATATATATTGTTTTCAATAATAAAGCTAAAATTAAAAAGAGCCGATATTAAATTTTTTTTCAATTGAGGTTGACGTAGACAATATATATAAATTTTCATAGCAGGTCAGCCCTTTATTTAATTTGGATGATAAAATAATTTTTTTGGATTTTGTCCACTTGCATTGTTTTTCTAATAACTTGTTGCATATGATGTACTTAAATGATCTCCTGCTATTATGCGTCAGTGGCCTTAACGGAGGAATATACTGCACTGTCAAATTCCATTGATAAAAAATAAATATCTGCAAATCAAAATTTAAATTTTTGAATAAAATAAAGTCAAATATTATACCTTTATTTAGTATCAAACTCTCACAAAAAATAATCAAAAAACTTTGAATGAAGAAAAAAACCAACATTAATAAAAAACATAAAGAAAATATATAATTTAATTACATATATGTAAGATGTATTCATCTTTATTTGTAATTTTAATTCATAAATATATTTTTAAAAATATTTATCAAGAAAATAATTTCAATTATAATAATTAAAAGTTACACATTTTTTCATAAAAAATATAATTATTATTAAAATTTTTAGCAGTATACAAATTATAATAAAAAAAATATAAATGTATTTAGAGTCAGAAGAAATATTTTTAAATCCAGACGGAAAAGACTGGTCGAAAAGATTTAACTACAAATTAACAGTGAATGCGATTTGATTGATCATCTAAAATCAAGTGACCTAGAAACCGGATTCAAATCAATATGGTAAAATGGATCGTTTTTCTATAATATTTTAATATTCTTTTTTTAAAAAATCAAATCAATAAATTTTCTAAATAATTTTTATAATTAATGATAATCATAAACATAATAACCGTGTATAACATTAATCATAATAATAATGTGTTTGGAACACAAGCACAATCAAATTTCTTTCCAAAATTAATTATAAAAAAAATAATTATATTTCGATGGCTATAGTTTTAAATTTTTAATAAATATATAAATAATATATTTATCATTTCTTTGCTAAATCATTCAAAATATTTTTATTTGTCCTTGTGCTTTTCTCGGTTCATTTCAAATTCTCGACATAGTCCATGAATTTAGAAAATTACATTTCATTAGTAAGAATAATTAATTTATAATTATCAAGTGATAAGGGTCCAATGTGCCATTACCGTGGGCCTACATTTTGGGCCTAGAATCTCAGTCTCAAAGGCGGATGAACTCATGGTGCCATGCAATGCAAGTATAGCCAATTCAGCAAAAGCCCTTATTACATATTTCTTGGGCCAAATCATCAGAAAATTGATCACTTATTAATGCTATAATATTTTTCCTTCAACATTAGTGTTTTCTTATTGACTTAATAAAAAAAATGGATAAAAAGACCTAGTAATATAACGATGA
Organism: Jatropha multifida; assembly: GCA_948099535.1. Lineage (NCBI taxonomy): Eukaryota > Viridiplantae > Streptophyta > Magnoliopsida > Malpighiales > Euphorbiaceae > Jatropha > Jatropha multifida. The sequence continues at coordinate 9,543 of CANUEX010057498.1, read as the reverse complement.
AAAACATAGAGATAATTTGATATAATTTAAAAAAGATAGGAACAAACAAACTGTATTTCGCAAATCATAGGTATCGTATTGTAATTTTTTCTTACAGTGTATACGTGCATTTGTGTATTATAATAATTATTGGAATTACAAGTAGATTATCATACTAAATATAGTTTAATAGTCAAATTGTGTTCAAATAAGCACCCACTAAGTATAGTTATAGAAAAATTATAATAAACTATTCATACCTGAGTCACGTTATCGCTCAACATAACAAACAACGATGATAATTCTGAATTCGACAAAGATCAACATTATACACTTCCTTCATCCCCTTCTCTCCTTGTCTCTTTCATCTTCTTTATTGTTCTTTTTTCTCTCTCTCTTATTTCTCTCGAGCAAACCTCTTGTTTTCTAGCTTCAATCTTTTACCCAGCTAGTTCCTCTGTTGCTTTTCTTCAGAAACTATGTAAAACATTTATAGTATTCTATAATCAAAGTATATATAGTTCTGTAGCTTTTGATTCTACATTTTATTTTTTCAATGGAAACTTGCAGATTTGGAAAAATTTTTAGGGGCATATTTATGTGTTTGGTTCGTGACAAGACACATCTACCTTGTTGGGCTACTAAATTTCAAACCAAATTTTCCAAAATAGAATTTCAGAATATAGAGAGTTAAAAATGGAATATCTATACTACAAGAAAATAATGAGAATTTTACTATTATTATCTTATTATTTCTGAACATTCAATTATTAAATAATATATGTTGATTATTTATTTATTAATGTGTGTTTCAAATAGTGATGCATACATTAAGTGTCACGATCCAAACCGTGGGCCGAATCAGCACTAAGACCTGAATAAATTTAAGACCCCCGAAGTCCGTAATAAGCGTAAATTATAACATTTCATTTTTAATATCATCTTATTCTAGAAATAGTAAACTCATATTATCACATTATTCAATAAACGGTTAATAACATTTGTGGCCCCGTTTTTAATATTATATGTCATTCATAGTTCGGGCCCATATATATTTAATAAAAATACACTCTCATATAAAATTTTTCTGTCATAATATGGTCAAACTATTCCTTAATATATAGTTTTCAATCATAGAAAATGCTCCACAGATTATTTATAATCACACAATGTCTTTACATAACCAAGTATTAATTTAACATTCTAATTGCGGAATTAAATAAAATATGTAGAAAACCACAAATTTAATAAATAGTTCATAGTAATATGTTCAATTCTCTGCGAAGAAAGAAAGAAGAGTCTTTTGATTCAGCAATACTTTTATTTTCTAAAAAATATTTATGAAAAGGGGTGAGTTTCATTAAACTCAGTGAATAATAATAAATAATATAAACTCACACATTCAAGTAGAATGCTTCCACAATATATATATGAAATGGACATAATTTTACATGCACATGACATAACATCAGCACCTTCAAACATATCACGTTTACATATTCACAACATGTGAAAGTTGATCAATAGAGTCACATATCCACCCACCGGCCTTTGACCTACCTTACTCATTCACACATAAATATAAATATATATCTATTAGGGAGCAAATTCCTTTGTACTTGGCTAACGGTCCCACAATGATTTACGTCATCTCAATTTCCACTCAGATACAAAGCACATCATTGTCACAATACAAATACTCAACAATTTAATCAATACAATATATGCAACATATAAATGTAATCGGAGGCAGAAGTTACATATTATTGTAAAACTGAAATATTATATTTATAAGATGGGTGGTACCAATAATATAATAACAATGCAATTGTAGAAATGAATACTAATTATAATTAAATAATATGGGGAGTATGATATGTGTATGAAATGCATGTATGCAAGGATGATGCGCGCCATTTATTATTACTCACAATGATAGTAAAATATTTCAATTCTACTTCGAGTTCTGACTTGGAGGAGTAGAATAATAACTCGATCGATCTAGAAGACACATAATAAGAAAAAAATAACATCACACACTGAATCCCTTAATTAAGAGACTTAAAGAATTAATGACCCATATATTTAATATCTACTCCTCACACGATGTATTCACTAGTAACTAATTATCCAAATAATCAACTGCTAAAATAATAATTTACAATAAACCTTTAATATTATTCTTAAATTTGCATTTCTATCAACTCACCATATTATATAACTTACCACCAAAATAATCCACGTAATATAACCCTAAATTTTAGAATAATTACTATTTATCATCAAATAATTCATTTGTTCAATCTCCAAATATCATTTAATTTATTTTACCCCATTTGACTCTTAATAACCCCATGTATATATTCATTTAATATTAACCATTTAATTTTTGTACTAAAAAAACTATTAGTCCTTCGTAATAATTTATTTATTACCATCGAAAATTTAATCTTCAATTATTTAAGGTCCTCAAATAATTTAACAAATAATATGTCAAAATTCTTAATTAACCAAAATCTCAAATTATCACCGTTAACAATGTTTTAATATATTTAACATATTAATAAAAATCCTTTTATCTAAATTCCTTCAATAATACCTATTAATCCTTAATAAATTAATTTTCATAATTATTCAATCAACCAAACAACTACTTAATCAACCAACAATATTGATCTAAATCAAAATTAATAATTCTCAACCTATAACTAAATAATCAATTAACTATCATAATTCTATCAATATACCACAAAATCAACTAAATAATAAATCAGTCTTCAATAATCAAAATGATCACAATTAATCACAAATATTAAAATTTAATATCTAATTAATTACTGAAAATTAACTAATTAATAATAAAATATGAAAATAAATAAAAACAATACCCAATAATTATCACAGTCCCAATAAATCCTTGAATCGGAGATTGGAGGGGGAGATGGTGGTCGTTAGCAAGCTGGGCTTGCTGTGGTTGCTGGAACGGTGGCGTGGCTAGAAGAGAGGAGCGACTGGAGGTGCAGCTGCGTCTGGTTCGCGCGTCAGAGGGAGGAGCTGCTGGAGCTGGGCCACGCGACAGGGGGAGGAGGAAGAAGGAGCTATGGCGTTGCTGCTGTGGACAGCTCGAGGCGAGGCTGGCGGAAGGTGCTGCGCGCGGTGGCTATGGTGGCTACCGGTTTTGCAAAGAGAGAGACAGCGAGAGAGAGAGGCGTAACAGAGGGAGAGAGAGTCGGTGAGAGAAAGAAAGAAGGAAGAGAAGAAGAAGAAGAAAGCAGAGTAGCGTAAAGAGAAAGAGAAAGAAGGAAAAAAAGAAAAATAAAATAATGCAAATTAAATTTCTAAAATACACTGGATCATTCCGGTTTGATTCGAACCGATTTGATCCGATTCAACAAATCGACTTGGTTTTTGATCGGTTCTCATTATTATCAAATAGATTTACGGGTTCGATTAATTTTTACGTGCCTCAAATTTATTGGCCAAAATTTTAAAATTAAAATTTAAATGAATATTTTCTGAAATGAATATTTTCGGGTATTTCATTAGGATATAAATTAAAACTTTTATTGTTATTATCTTATTATGTTTAATTATATTTATTTTACTATTATTAATATTTTACTTCATTATGTAATTATAAAAATTATTAATGATAGTTTAATAATTTTAATATTTTATTATAATTTATATTTATTATTATTGTAATTTATCTTCAATGTTATTATTTAAATAAATATATATATATATATAAATGTAAATATGAGGCATTTGAAAATTTTTAAATTTTTTAATATATTTTAAATAAATATATCTAGATAATTCAAATTTTAATTTTAAAAAAATATTTTTAAATTTCTTTAATTACGAATTGCACTCTAATTTAGTTGGCAAAAAAAAAATTGTTTTTAAACATCTAGAATTCGATTAGTTATATTGATATTTTATTTAATTCAAATCCTATTATTTCTATTAAGGAATATACTTTTGTTAATAACTTGTTTAAATAATTTCATGATTTTGATTGGCTAAAAAAATAATAATAAAAATGTATTATAATTTATAAATATTTAATTTGATTTATTAAATCGGTTATTCTATTACTAAAGTATATCTATTTACCAAACAAGATTATAATGAAAGTTATTAACAAAACATATAAGCTAATTATAAAATGTAAAATAAAAGTTATGCGATGATTTTTATAAAATCAATTTGTTACTTAGATTGAAAATAAAAGCAATTAAATTATAATAAAAACTGTATCAACCAATACATTGAAGAGAATATAAATGATATATTTTATATTTAAATTACTATTTTAAAGGGAAAAACAAATACATTTTTCAATGATATATTACTGTGCAAGACATATAACTAATAGAATATCTACTATATATATATATGTAAAGTGTAATATAATTTAACCACTATATTTATTGTAATCTAAATAGAAATTTATACTTTAATATTGTAAATAAAAAAGTTTAACGAGTATAAAGAATGAACATATAACAAGTATAGTCAACGTGAATTGCACATCTGACCGCAATTTTCGCAAGTGTACGAAATTGCAACAAATAATACAGAGTGAGTAGAGTATCGTCCCATGAAAATTATATACCAAATATTAAAACTATTTTAATATACTATTATTTAAACGATAATAAAGAGGATATTTGTAAAAGTAAAGTAAAATAAAATAAAATAGTAGAAAAAAATTCAAATAAAAATAATTGATGAAGAGAAATCAAGGATTAAAAGCTACTAGGGATATTGACTTCACTTAACTCTACCCAATTTATTTTATTAGTTTGTTAATTAATTTTAATTGTTTAAATAGGGAAAATAACCTTAGAGTCGCTAACAAGCTCTCTTGATGTATTGTTAGCTATTTTAATCCCGTTTAATTACCCATCTCCCAATAGTGCAACCAAATATGAATTAAATAATTAAGTTTTATAGTTTGTTCAAGAATTCATAATCTAAGGTCGTTAAATTATGAAAATCCCTATGAGTCAAACCATATAGCTTCCGTATCAAGTTATTATTCTCATGTAATTTATTACCGTTTTCTTGTCAGAAACTCTTTTTCCGATAGCGATTAATGAAATAAATCAATCCAGAGGAGAAACTCTACCTGGAAGCATTAAGTTTAATAATAAATTATAACATGAATAAAGAAAAACAAATCTAATATCATAAATTGAGGTAGAAGTTAAACTACATCAAATCCCTAGTATAGGAGTTTAGTTCAACATAGTAATTCAATAAAATTCAATAAAATCTGAAAATAATTCCATAAATAATAAGAATCAATGGAAATAAAACAAGATCAAGAGTTTAGAAATAAAAACTAGTCAAATAATAGCGTAGACAACTCCTTTAATTCTTTACACAACTTGATTACTTGAATTTTTATAAAGAGAGAAAAATTAAGAAAATAATAGAATTCAGATTTGAGATCTAAAATTCAATGATAAATCTATTGATGAATAATGAATAATGAATAATGAATAATGAAATTGCTGTTGTGATATCTCTTTATATAAACTTCATATGGTGTTTTCAAATCCGAGTAGGAAACTGATTTGAATTGGATTCCTTTTCTGTTTAGGAGTATTCTTTCATCAGGTTGGGCTTGAGCAATGCTTGGGATGAGTTCTTTTAGTATTTTCATGCAGTCCATGCAAAGGCCACACCCATGCCTCAGATTTTCACGGGCTGAAAAAATAAAATTCGGCTCAATTGAGTTTCCAATAGGTGCCATGGCCGTGACATTTCATGACACGCCTATGTACTCCCCTGACTTGGCCATGTTGAACTTTTAGACTTTCAATTTCAATCCCAATTTTCTTCGATGCAATTTTTGGCTATTTTCCTGCTAAAAACCATTCAAATCAAGCATATCAAGAATCACGGAAACTTACAAAAAAAAATATAAATAAATTTAAGTAAAAAACTAATTAAAGTAATTTAAAAATACTAAAATTCTTAATAAAAACTAAGTTAAAAATAATATAAAAATATAATCTATCAACATCATAAAAAGAACTAATAGAATGCAAACGGAAAAAAAAGTCTTGCTATGATTTATATTCTAAAATTAATTTTATTGTTTTTAGTTAAATATTTTATTAAAATAATATAATACATATAAGATAGTTTTGAAAATGTATTGAGGGCCTCAAATCCTACGTTCAGTATAATAATGGTCATAATTAATTTAAGAGCAATGTTAAATGACTCAAGCTGAGTTTGACACAATAAGAATCAAGGAGAATATCTACACATAGAATGTCAATATTACCCTTAATAAAAAATTTTCTCTAAAAATTTGAATTTGAAAATTATTCTCTCTCTCCTATTTTAATAATGATAAAATGATAAAACCACATCCAAAACTGCTTTTTAATAACTTGCTTTAAAGACTCTCTCTTCTCTCACATTCTTAATCCTAAAAACCTTTTCACCCAATAAAGGCTTTCATCTTCTTCCATAGATGCCTTGAGGAGAAGAATTGTTACAGTGACATGACCGAAAAAGAAAGCCAACACTATAAAAATTAAGGCGATTACCAATGGATATTTTCGTTGGTAAAATAAATAATTTGATCAGTAAATTAAATTATCGATGCAATGCCAACGGAAATATATCATCGGTAAAATCCTTGTTGGTAAAAAATTAACTAAAAAAAAAATTTGCGTCGGTAAATTAGCCATGAAAATTGATCGGTAATTTATTTTATCTTCGTTGGTAATTTGATGGTTAAATCCTTTTATATTTTGGTGGGTAAATGGTCGGCAAATATTATGGTCGGTAATGGTCGGTATTCCGTCCATAATTTGATCGAAAAAAGGTTGGTATTTTGTCGCTAATATATTTAATTATTATTTTTAAAATTATATTTTCGTTAGTAATTGATGGGTATTCCGTCAGTAAAATTTGCTGAAGTCAATTTTTCCCATTTTTAAGAATAAACAATCTGTGTTGAATTATCTGTAAAAATTACATTTAAATTGTAGATAAGTAAATATGCAAATAAGCTAATGTTACATAATATTAACATAAACAAACATGAGTCATAACATTAAACGCAAACAAATATAAGTCTCAAATATGTAAAAATACTATTATGTCTAATACTATGTTTTGTTTAGAGAAAGAAAAATATTATGTTTTACTGCAGCCTAAAATAAAGATCTAAGGATCTTATGACTAATTTCTACTTGGTTGATCATCAGATAGACGTATATCTCTGACTGTATCAACATCATCCCTAGAGATAGAATTATGTGTAGAGATAGTATCATTCTGATCTGTAAATGGAGGATTTGTAGGAGGAGTGGGCCTATTGTGTAAATGCTGATGAATCTCAGTTATCATATGTGACTGTTGAGCAAGCAACTCCGACTGCTGCATCACCAACCTCTCTAGTGCAGCGTGTCGCTCTGCAAGAGACTGAACTGTATCACCGGAAGTCCCTACATGCGCAGCCGCTACAAAATATGAAGGATAATTAGACTGAGATAAATAGGATGTCGCCTCAGATCCAATCCCGTATGTCCTTCATTTGTTTTGTCCTCTAGCAGCCATTAGGTATATCTTTGTGTCATCAATGGGATCCCCAGATTGGCAAGATGCTTGATCCTCCTTGACTCCTTCTAAAGTCTCCTGCAATCAAGTGTTACATATATAAGTCATTACAAATTGGTTTAACATCCAAATTCTAACAATGATAACCTATGGTAAAATTAATAGAATCTATATATAGTTTAAAATTAAAGAAAAAACCTAAATACTTACATAAAAGTTCTCAACTCATTGATCAACCCATTTATTTCTATCATTTTTCTTTGTATGGACCCTATGGAACAATTCACTAAGTGTAGCTTCTCGTCCCAACTCTACTGATTGAAATTAAATAAAATAGTGTATCAAAATATAATAGCTTAATTACATATAATCCAAAACAATATATATATTTATCACAAAAGTTTAGAAAGTTTACCATACGCTTCTTATGCTTAGAATGGCAGATAGAACCTCCGGTATGACAAGATGGACCAGATTCAACACCTCCTTTCTTGGTAAGCCTATTCTTAGATTATTGTGTCGATTTCTTAACCTGCTTAGGGGTTGCCCATATCTGGTTCCACCTTTTCCACACATCATTTTTTTGTAGATTGAATAAGTTAATATTTTTTGTAGATTGAATAATTAAGCAAGTGTTATCTTTTATATGTCTCTCTCTATGTATAATGGTTTAAAGTATAAAAATAGTAATAATTTTCACAGTACATTAAAAATATAAATACTAAAACATATAAATCCCAAAATCATAAGATTTATCATAATCTCATATTGATTTTACTATTAAAAATGAGATTTTAATCCAAATTTTCTTAAGTCAAAATTTAAAATACATTTTCACTTACTTGTAAAACCATGAAATCATAAGAATCAACTTGGAATTTCACAACAATCTCAATTTTCAAGAAAGGGGTAGAGAAATTTCTTAGACCTCAATTGCAAAAATTTCTCATATACAATAGAATTGCTTATTGCCTTGGCAGAAAGAGTAGCACAACGCTGTGGATTTAATAGAAGCAAATAAGACCATGAAAGCTACTGCAAAATTGAATTAAAAACGAAAATAAAATCAGATAATAAGAATGTAATTAACCATTAAAAAAATTGAGACAAAATTGAACCAAATAGTGAATAACTCCAAGTCGGAAAGGGGTGAAAACATCAAAACATTTACTGAAACATTAATAGAGTTAACAAAAGTCATAGGAAAACTCTAAGTCTTAACAAAAGTTATATCGACCACAGCTTATGAATAGGAAAACTCCAAGTCTTAACAAAAGTCATATTTCCAATGTCATATCAAACTCAAAGCATTATTAATGGAGTATGGAAACATTGTGTGGACCTATTTATATGTCTTTCTAAGTCTTCTGCTAAGGACAATGCAAGGTTCATGGAAATAGTGCTTGATGCCTTTGTATTTTTTATAGAAAAGGCTACTATATACATTTAATGGATATTGCTGGTAATTAATTATTCATGACTCATAAGCCATGACCACTCGCTTGAGTTCAACCAACAATCTCCGCAAAGCTGCGAATTTGAAGTTTTTATTGCAATTATACCTCAAAATAAAAAAGGAATTAGTTACTAAGAGAAAAAGGTCAAAACTTCAATTAAACAATACTCTGAATGAGAGGCTGCAAAGTCAGAAATGGATGCTTCATCCATCATCCTTGTCTAATTTTGTTAAATACATAAACTGAAATGAAATATCTAAGTTAGAGGTTGAGAATTTTCACAACAACACAGAGCAACTGAGGTTTGCATTACAATGACAATTTTAGAAACTCTTTGTTGGAATTGTAATTAAATTGAAAAGAAAATGCATGTTCTATAATACCCTGAAATTTTTATTTCGAAACATTCCCATTTAAATTTAAATTGTAAATTATTAGCCAATAATATTACGCCACGTAATATTATGGGGATCGAAAATCATTTTGGTTTGCCCGAAAATTTATTGAATAACCA
>CANUEX010057424.1:0-19270 GCA_948099535.1 Jatropha multifida | reverse complement strand
CTTTTGATTTTTGTGCTTATTTGGACTTGAATGAGTATTGAAATGTGTTTTCTTATGGTTTATGAAATGAATTTGGAAAGAAACCATTTCCCCCTTTGATTTTGAGGAATGGTCGAATCATGTTAAGGTGAAGGGCATTTTAATTTCTTTGGGTTTCAAGATTGATTTTAATCTAAATGAGTTTATTAATAAGTAATTTGGTGATGGTTTAAAGCTTTAATTTGAATTTTAATGCTTAAGTATTTTTCATAACTTAAAGAAGATTTGAAATGGTAAATTGGGTTTTATGGTTAAGTGTTTTGAAGTAATGGGTTTAATGAGTTTGAGTAATGCTTTTGTGTTGATAATCAAGGCTTTTGATGGAGAAAGATTTTTCTCCTTTGTGTTCATAATGTGGCCGAACCTTCTTAGTAGGTAAGGCATGATTTTGGCCTTTTTGATGTTGATCTTTAAGTGTTTTTAAGCAATGATTATTTATAATTAAGAAAGTGTGGTTTTGGTTTTAAATATAAGGGGTTTTGAAGTGCACTTATAAGTTGTAAGTTAAGTGGTTTTAAATTAATAAGTGCTAATTTTAAAATGTTTTGAATAAGGAATGGTGAATGAGAAATAAGATTTATTGTGGAAGAATGCATTTATTTTGGGCTCTACTATACTTGATTGACATGTGGTATGATGAGATATATTGCGATATGTGAGCATGCTCGAGTTATCAGCCCATTCTGTTTGGTGGAGCTTTGATCATATGCTAGGGTTATCAGCCCTTATAAATAGGCGAACGCGCTTATTGTTTGTGGTAGTGTTTGCATAGGCCACGGTGGTGCTTTCATAGGCCACGAATGTGATTGGTGGGTGGTGCTTTCATAGGCCACGGTGGCGCTTCCACAGGCCACGATTGTGTGATTGGTGGGTGGTGCTTTCATAGGCCACGATCGAATCTGCTTACATTCATTCGGTATTGGTACGAGCCTTAAATAAAAGGGAAAATGAGTTTTATTTCATTATAAAGAAACCGAAAACTTATTAGTATTTGTGATAATTTCTTTTTTTTATATTGAGTTTGGTATACATTTTTAAGATGTGAATTTCTTTATGGTTTCGAAATATTGAATTTTATTAGCACGTTTTCTATATTTTACATATATATTCTGATTTAAGTGTTTTCAAGGATATTTGAGATTTATTACTTGACATTTCTTGGTTAATTTAATTTATAATTACTTAGCACCACTGAGTCTTCCACTCAGCGCGTTGACTTTTATCATGTGCAAGTTATGAGCTGTGGGTGCTACGCGAAGACCAAAGTGACAGCATTAAAGTAGAAGTGTAACTTTTGGGTAGGATATGTGTATTAATGTAAATTATGGATATTTAACTAATGAGAATTTAACTATAGTAACAATATTGAGATTGTAAATATTGAGAATTTAACTAATGAGATTTGTGGATATTTAAGTAATATTATTTGATTTTATTTGTGGTGTATGAATGGAATCATGTATTTATATATTCTTGAATGAATGGTATGTTGGTATGTTAGAACTTAAGTAAACACTTGCGACCTTTTAGAAGTGTTTGTGACTTGTTGTACTGAATTGGACTTTTGGGGTTTGGAGGAATTATATTGCAAGTGTGTACCTTTTTTCTTTGTGTGGCAAGTAAATTTTTAGGGGAAACTCTTACAAAATTTTCGTAGGAATTTCCTTAAACTAAATTTTATTTTCAAATTTTTAATTACTTGCCTTCTTATGAAAATCTAACTATTTCTAATATGTGATCTAGACTTAGTAAGTGATATAAGACGGTGCTCCGACACCGAATGTGGCATCCGCCATTTGGTTTTCTAGGGTTGGGCGGCGGGTATTACATGAAACATCAACATAAGAGAAATCATTCTTTTATTCATTTGGGAGAAATAGGAAAAAACCTATTTGTTAGGACCATTCTATCCCAATAGCTTGCCCAAGATATCCCCTTTTACATTCTCTTCCTAAGGTCCTAACAATTAGGTAAAAAAAATCTATTTTTCCTCTAATACCTCATACATAATATTTTTGCAGGTTTTCTACATTCCATGTTCGTGGTAGATCTTTGCCATTTATATTTTTAATCTTATAGGCACTCGGGCCTATTTTTTGTGTTATTGTATGCGGTCCTTCCTAGTTTGGACCTAACTTTCCAACTCCAGCAAATCCTTTCGTAATCTCTGTCTTTTTTAAAACCAAATCACTTGGTCGATAACTTCTTTTCTTAACTCTTCTCTTGTAAAAGCGAATCATTCTCATCCGACATGCCTCGGCCTTTATGTTCACCTGATCTCTTCGTTCGTCCAATTGATCAAGGTTGATCCTCATGGTTTCTTGATTACCTATCTAGTCAAAATTCATGGTTCGGACATTTGGTGCTCCTATTTCAATTGGAATTACTGCTTCTACTCCATAAACGAAAGAGAATGGAGTTTCCCCGATTGAATGCTTTGGAGTTGTTCAGTCCGCCCATAATACATTGTTTAACTCATTTGCCCAATTTGATTTTTCTGCTTCCAATCTTTTCTTTATTCCCTGCAAAACAATTAGATTAGTGACCTCTATTAATCCATTTGTTTGTGGATGCGCGACTAATGTAAAATGTAACTTGATCTTCCACTTATCGTAAAAATCATGATAGAGGGAGGAATCAAATTATTTTTCGTTGTCAGTAACAATGTTGTTCGGCACTCCATATAAAAAAATCACATTGTTCTAGAAGAATGATATAATTTTATTCAGTGTTATTGTTGATAATGAATCTGCCTCCACCCACTTAGCCACAAATTTTTTCTGCCCAACTGTTCTGGGGAATGGACCTAATATGTCTATTCCCCACTGTGCGAATGGCCATGCATTACCCAAGGGCTATAACTGTGGCACTGGTTGTCTTGGTATAGGACTGTGTACCTGGCAACGCTTACATGTTCAGACTTTTTGCCTTGCATCTGCTCTTAGAGTGGGCCAATAATATTCGTGCAACAAAATTTTCTAAACTAAGGAATCAAAGCTTCATATTCAGCCACGTTGTTAGTAGCCTCAAAATTTAGCTGTGCAGCGTATTGGAACTTCATTTTGTTCGGCCCTTTTAAAATGATTCCTGCTCCTACTCTTGATTGATTTGCTGAACCATCTATGTAAAGTTGCCAACACCATTGTATTGCTTCTGAACCTTCAAATCTTTCTTGTTCGGGTGTTTCCGTCAATTCAAGAATGAAATCTGAAAGTGCTTGTGCTTTTAAGGTTATTCTACTCAACCGAACAACCCATTCGACCATCCCTCCTGATGTTTCAACCTTATGCAATACTTTTCTCAAAGGATAATTAGTACGTACATAAATAGTATGTGCTTGAAAATAATGACGTAATTTTACAGAGGTTATTAAAACTGTTTATACTAATTTTTCTAATTAAGAATACCTTACCTCAGCTCCTCTTAATACCCTACTTACAAAATAAATAGGTATTGTTCAGTTCCTTCTTCTTGAACTAGGACCGAAGCTACGGTTTCTAAAGCTACAGATAAATATAAATATAACGTTTCTCCCTCCTTTGGCATACTAAGCAATGGGGGAGCCATAAAAAACTTTTTTAAACTTTCAAATGTTTCTCAACATTCTTCCGTCCATCTAAAACTTTTCATGTCTTTCAAAGTTTTATAAAATGGAAGACACCTTCTTACCAAATAGGAGATGAATTGCCCCAATACGGTGATTCTCCCATTCAATTTTTGTACCTCATTAATTGTCCTAGGAGGTTGCATGTCTAGGGCTGCTTTTATTTTTTATAGATTTGCTTCAATGCCTCGTTGGGATATCATAAATCCCAAGAATTTTCCTGCAGTAACACCAAAGACACATTTGTCAAGATTTAATTTCATCCCATACCTTTGCAAAATCTCAAGGGCTCTGTTTAAGTCATGTGTGTGATGCTCAGCCTTTTTGCTTTTGACTATCATGTCGTCGACATACACTTCGACCGAATCTCCAATCAAATCTTTAAACATTATTCACTAGCCTCTAATATGTTGCACCTGCATTTTTTAGGTCGAACGGCGTGACCCTGTAATAAATGTTGTTTTTTCAGCATCTGCCTTATCCATTTCAATCTAATGACATCCTGCAACTGCGTCCATGAAACTATACATTTCATAATCAGCCATGGAATCTACCAATTGGTCGATATTAGGAAGTGGATATGAATCTTTAGAGCATGCCTTGTTTAAATCTGTAAAATCTACACAAAATTGTCATTTGCCATTTGGCTTTGGGATAAGTACAACGTTAGCTAACCAAGTAGGATATAAAATCTCCTAAACAAAACCAGCTTGTACTAATTTATCTACTTCAATAGCAATTATTTTTTGCAGCTTAGGGGCATGATTTCTTTTTTTCTGTTTTATAGGTTTAATTGTTGGATCAATACTCAATTTATGATACATTGCCAATGGATCAATCCCTGTTATATCACTAGCCTACTATGCAAAGTCATTTTTATGTTTTTTAAGTACAGAGAGAATGTTTTGCAATGTTGTTCCATTAGTAGTGGCTCCTATTTTTACCTTTTTTCCTGCTTCTAGCTTAACTTCCATTGGTGGTGCCTCGGGTTTGGGATTCAACTCTGTTCGGGGTCTTGGTATATCAAACGGCTCTACTTCTTCCTTTGTTTGCTGAGGTCCTTCTTCTTGAGGCTCTTTTTGCTCAGTGGGAAAACTATTCACAGAAGGTCGAGAGCTTTTTAAAGCCACCATATATTTCTCTCTTGCTGCCCGTTGATCACCTTTGACTACAATCACTTTATTATTATCAGAAAATTTTAAGGTCAAAAACTTAATTGATGTACAAGCATTTAAATCATATAATATCCGCTTTCCAATAATTGCATTATAGGGGAAAGGGATGTCAACCACAATAAATTCCGCAGGGAACTTTTTAGTATGTTCCTCGTCCCCTAATTCCATCGAGACCTGAATAGATCCCTCTTCCTGAATCTGCTTTCCTGCAAGGCCAACTGAATGAGTGCGAATAGTTTTTAAATCATCAAGGGTTAATTGCAAAGCTTTAAAAACTTCAAAAGTTAATAAATTTACTACACTGCCATTATCTACTAATATTCTTTTAACTCGGTAATTTTCGATGATAGCTTGTACAACCAACGCATTAGTATGTGGATGTTGTACTCTTACGCTGTCTTCCTTGGTAAAGATAATTTGTGGCTGTTTGATTGGAATTCTCTCCTGAAGGGAGTAAATCTCCCACGCATTTCTCTTCCAAGTCGATTGGCTATCTCTGCCTGTCGGCCCTCCAAATATTGTATTGATTTCACCAACAGTTTCAGTTTTTGAGGATGACCTTCTATCTTTATTATCACCAACATCAACATTTGAATCTGTTCGTCCCTGCACAAAATTCTTAAGAATACCACGCTTAATCAATTTTTCAATTTCTTTTTTAAGCTGCCAACAATGTTCAATGTCATGTCCAACATCCCTGTGAATACATAATATTTACTCTTATCCCAAAAAGATGAGGATTCTTCCCTCATCCTTCTAGGATAAGTGAGATATACTACATCACTGTGCTTTTGAATCCAATCCAGGATATATATTTGACTTCTTGTTAATGGGGTGAATTATCGCTCCTCGAACTCCTTTGTTTGGGAATATGGCTTTGGGATATGACCGGACCGAGCAAGGTATGATCTACCGAACCTTATAGGAGATCTTCTTCGAGTGTTATCATCCTTCTTTTTATTATGCAAAGTCTTTTGGGTTTGTTGCTGTTGTTTCTAGGGTTCATCCAACCAGGCATAATTATTCGCCCTTGCCATCAATTCTGCAAAGGAAAGTGGCAGGTCAATATTAATTGAATCAAATAACTTTCCATACTTACAGTTTTTTGCCATAGCACTAATGGCTGCTTCAGCATTTAAATATTCAATTTGCATGGCTAGCTTCTGGAATTTGGCAAGATAAGCTTGCAAAGATTCTCCATCTTCTCTCTTCAAATCAATTAAATCTGAAGAGATCTTTTTTCTTGGAATGCTCATGATGAAACGGGCCTTAAATGTTGATGCAAGTTGGGCAAAAGAGGAGATGGAGCCAGTCTTGAGCATCTAATACCACTCTTGAGCTGGACGTTTCAAGGTTGTTAGAAAAGCTCTACACAATAACGCATCATTGGTTGTTTGAATATGCATTATTGTGCGAAAATTGGCAAGATGACTTCTTGGATATGTGGTACCATTATAGGCCTGAAAACTTGGCATCTTAAACGTAGAAGGAAATGATTCTGCCAGGATATCATATGACAATGGAGAATCATTTCTCAATCCATGATCACTATGATCTCCTGATACCCTATATTCCTTGAGGATTTCTTTAATTCTCAGATGAAAACTTTCGTCAAAATTATCTTTAAGTGCAGGCGCTTCAACACCATCTTGACTTGTTGCAGTGATTTTCCAGGATGACTTAGTGTCATTTGGAAATTCTAGATGCTCCTCTTCTACCTCGGTAACAACTTGTTTGCCATTTCTTAAAGTGTAGTGGCGCTGTTGTTGCTCAGGTGGTGGAGTTGGTTGAGATTGCATAAATTTGGCTAAAATAGAAGAAAAATTATTGTAGGCTTTAGCCAAGGCTCTTACTACTTGCGGGTCAGTAAGCTGAGGTTGACTTGAGCTACTTGGTATATGGCCTTGGCTTAAAATAGGTGCATTGTTAGCTAATAGCTCAGGTGGAGATTAAGATCCAGGTTGTTGAGCATCTGGATTCTGAGCACCATTATAGTTTTGAGAAGAGCTTGGAGATGCCATTGTTAGAAAGAAGGTTCATGCTTACCGCACCAATTTGATGAATACAATTGTTGAATAATTTTTTGATGATCTTGCTTTCCTTATTACATTTGCTTTTATAATACAAATTCGTTTATAACTGCTAAAAACATAATTTGATCATAAAAGCTAAAATATTCTAGACTCTTAAATAACTTTTAATGACTCCTTGACAAAACTTTTATTTGGGTGTTACAAGTTTTGAATGTTGTTCGGGATCCTTGTTCGAGTATGTTTGCATTCGAGCTTGCTTCACTGCTCGGTCTTCTGACATCCGTGTTCATGTTCAAGACGTGTCGAATAAATTATTAGTCTATCAAGACACAAAATATTAAATGATCTCCTGAATTATTTAAGGATCATCAAATGCAGAAATACCTGAATTTCGTGGTGGTTTATATTGTGTTACTAGGGTGGCCACGATTCTGGAAGCATCGGTTTCAGTTTCAAAAAATCTAGAACCGGAACCGAACATAAAATTGATGTTCTAGATACAGTTTGAAACCAAACGGTTACTGTTATGATTCTGAATCCTCGACAGCTCCAAAATCGATGGTTCCGACTGGTTCTCCAGTTGATTTTCTATCGAATCGCATAATTATAAAATGAAAAATTAGGTAACATTTTTTTGTTGAAAATTTAAAATTTAAAATATTTATGAAATAATTTTTAAAAAAATTGAAAAAAAAACTAATAAAAGGCTTAATCTAATTTATTTATTTTAAAAAAAAGGATTGAACTTATTTTTTTTAGAAAAAGGGCTTTTAACTTAATTTATTTTTTTAGTTAATTTATTTTTTTATAAAAAGGCTTGAATTTAATTTATTTTGATTTAAATGAAAGATGCATTTTTATAGTAAATTCAAAAAATTAATTTTTCACAAATACCCTTAAAATTAGCAGTTATATAGTTGTTAGGAGGGTTAAATTGGAGCTTTCACAAAAATATTCAAAAAAAAATATTGAAAACGGGTAGAATTGCCGATTCTAACTGATTGAAAAAACTGCTGGTTCCAATCGGTTCCAACTGTGTAATACTCGGATATTTGAAAATCGAAATATTTCATAAAATAATTTTAATCGAATCATTTTCTAATTTTATTGTGGGTTCACTTTTAAAATTTATTGAATAACTAATTTTTTAATATTTTTTTATTAATAATTATATGTTCAAATGAAATTTTGAGCAATTAATTATTAAAATCTTAATCAATTATACTGTTAGCAAGTATTTGACAAAAGAAAAGTGGTTAATATAAATTTTGATATTTATTATGTAACATCTTATATGCAAAGAAAGTATTACAGTTTAAATATTATGCAATTAAGCAAATAAATAATAAGTAAGTATTTTATAAAATACGTAACATGTTTAAAACATTACTGAAATGTAAGAAAATAATATTTGTAAGGTATTAAAGGGATGAGTATAACACATCCTAAAACTATTAAATGCATAATAACGTAAATGCACAAAAATATATATAGATATATCTTAATATGCAAATCTAAAAATTAAATGAATAAAACTCTAGATCAAATGAGTTTAAGTAATAAAATATGAAATGATCAAAAAGTGCATCTAGACTAGTACTTAACCAAAGTAACTAAAAGGAATAAAAGAAAAATTTTATTCTCACAAGTGATAGCTTAATATTTGCACAACACAATGTATAATTCATCATTCGAAATTAAGGAAATGAAGACAGGTGTACTGGAGAAGTGATAATCTTTACACCTGTTCATATTTTCATTTCAAACGTAGCTTTTCCATTTTATTTTCTTCTTTCTATTATTTGCTAGAAGATAGCAAATGATTCAATCTCTGATTAATGAAAAAGAGACAGTTGTATTAAAAAATATATTATATTTTCACTGATTCACACTTTTATTTCAAATTTAATTTCTCCCTTTCACATTTTCAAGTTGATTTCTTCTTTTCATATTTTTTTTCCTTCAATCAATCTAGTAATTGCTAGAAATCAATCATTACAAAATACCAAGTGAATTATCATCTAAATTAAGAAAAGGGAAGACAAATGTATTAGAGAAAATACCACATTTTCTTTTATTCACACATTCATTTTCAAACTTAGTTTTCTCATTTCATTTATTTCTTTATAAATACCCTACTTGTCTAAGATTATTTAAAATAAAAATATTAGAAATATACAAATGTTCCAAGGAGAGATTAAGCCAATAAGTGATAGGAAGGAAAAGAAAATGATGAGTGAGTAAAGAAAGGTATGGAATCCAAAAAAAATTCTGTTTTAGATTTTAAATTATATATTCTAAATTTTAATCTTTATTTTAATGAATCAAAACTTAAAATTTATCTTTATAATATATTAATTAATTATTCAAGATATATAAATTATTTTGGATAGAAAGTAATTGAACATGTAGAAGCTAAAAAAATTCTATCTTTCTAAACTATTTTTAATGAGACTGCTTAAATTCAATCACTGTGTTTTGTTAAATTAAATATATAAATAAATTTTAAAAATTATGAAATTTTGCAGAAAGACAACCTAAGATGTTAGCAGGTTGTGTTAGAAGGGAAAGTCTAAATGATGAAGGAAATTGAAAATATTAATAAAATTAAAAACACTACTCAGTATAAGAAAACTAAAAATTTTGATTATGTAATTTATTTATTTAAATAGGTTAATGAACTTCAAAATTTGTGAAATTTAATATCAAAGTACCTTGAGATGTTAAGAACCACTTGATTAAATTTCAAAATAAATGGAGATTAGAAGATAAATATTTAATTAAATAAACACTTACTGCTCATGTGCAGAAAATTCTATTTTTCATTAAATTTGGTAAGGGCTCACTGTCTGCGTGTCCAGTATGTCTTGCGTGAGCAACCCCATGAATGTAGATATAAAAGTGAAAAAAGCACTTGGCCATGCTTCGGCTTACCGACCACTATGGCAATATTCAACATCTCAGTATCAAAATCCCTCCTAATGCATTTTTGCGTTGCTGTTGTAAGAATAAAACATAGATAATAAGCAATCAAATAACGCATTGGGGCAAACCATAGAAATTAAATCGATGCTAACCTGAGAGGGTGCAGCTCCCTGATCCGCTACTGCCTTTTCCTCCTCCTCCACAGTTGACTTATCGTCAACAGACAGAGGCGCTCATGCTAATCAATGAGTCTAAGCAAAAACCACATAAGCACCAGGTAAGAAGTTAGCCAGATGCTCAGTGGTCGTTGAACCCACCCATGCCATAACAATCGTCTGCTCCCTTTTCATCCCCGGAGGAGTAAGCATATAGTAAGGGACTCCATATGGGACCCTCCTCTATGAAGCACCTAGTTCCCACTCATATACCCTCCCTCCGAGGTAGAACATATCATAAAAGAGATCGGGCAAAAGCAGCCTCCTCTGCTAGTATAGTATAATTGCCTGAATAAAGTCTGAAAACTCTGCAAGCTAACCCCATGGGTATTTCTAGATCTACACAGTCATAATGAAAAATGATGAGCACAAATTAAGAAAAGTGAATCAAGTTCCAATGTTTCAGTGGAAAAGAGACTTATAATGGTTCATTTCAGGTTGTTCAACACCTTCTAAAAAATAGAGGGATCAGAAATGGTGTGAGCATACTTTTTACCATACCTCCACGCTTGACCTTAGCGTAGAGTCCTCTCATCTACACCTACACCAAAGCCAATAATTTGCAGCATAAGCAGCACTTGATGCTCACAAGCCTAGATCTATGTAAAAGAAGATAGGCAACAATCAGTTATAAGATACAAGCAAATAGAGATAATGCAGTGAACAGAAGAGCTAAATTTGCTATTTTACCTATAGGACACGTCGATAATCGCTCTTTAAATGGTTACCTCTCATATAGAGATCCATGCGGTGACACAAATATGTCAAAGTAGCTACTCCCTAGTTCTACTATCTGCTCATGTCAAGATCTTACAATGAGGGCAATAACCTTAAATCCGCGTCATTTCCAAGGTTGGTGAAGAGAATGGTCACCAATAAGTAGAACAGATAAGCTAGGGGCAATGTGTCCACCGCCAATGCCTCAACCTCTTCCTTGGGCATCTTCTAATACTGAGAAAAGATGCTATCAAACTGTATCCTATCCTGGGTAATGGTAGGCTTAATTTTTATAGTAGCTTTGAGGCTCGCTCGCAATCCAACTCGACTCATAGATCAAATTCGAACATTGAAAATGACTAACCATCACTCCATCAGTGCTAGTAAACTCGAGGTTAGACTCCACCCCTGCACTTGAGGCAAAGTATCGATAAATCGCCTAAAGCTAGCCTCTCAGACGCGGTCCTATACTCTCCTCGATAGCCTATCAAACCATCCATTGGCATTATAGGCATTTTCGCCAACCTCCACACAAATGACACTTTTCTGCAAAGCAAATCACTGTGAGTATGCAAATTAACAAGTACAAAGCATAAAATATGCATGTTTTTTTGCAGGTTGCACGAGAAATACTAACAAGAGGGTGCAACTATCACTTCAATGGCGCAAGGCACACAAAGTGCCGCCAGCCACTTCAGTAGTGCCACATACCACATTATTAGGCCCTCGCCCCACAAGCTTGGTCCCCACGCCTTATCCAGGCAATGCATAAGAGAAGAGGCGTACTCCTCAATTGATGTGAAACGTGCCACACATAGAGGCGCATGCCACAATGACAAAGACAGATGCAAATCACACCAAATAAGTTTAAATCTTCTATGTTTTGATCTCTAACCTATTTTTTTCATGTTTCCAGTGTTCTTAATGTAGGAAAAAGAAAAATAAGGGTTCTGAATTACCTCAGCCAGGCCCGAACAAAAGTGCCAAGATAAATCTAGCCACATGCTGACATAACGACCAGCTGTGGGAACGATCTCCGGTAATCTCATGCAAGAGCTCAACTTTTGTGTAACTAGATATATGACATGGCCTTCGAGAATCCAATTACCTATATCTTTAGTATCCATGATAATTCATGAGAAGAGAAAGAAACAGAGAGTCTTTTAAAAGCTTTTGGTAACGAAAAGGTTGAAAGTGAAACCTAAAAGGTTTCCTTTCACCTTTACCTTCATCCCATTTTACTTTCATGGTTTCACAAAATACACATATTAAAAATTTAGTCAACAAAAGTTATCTTGCCACTTTTTACCCTTAATTCATTAAGATATTCACAAAATTATTTCATTTAATGAACAATCATAAAGGTTATTATGGAAAAAATAATTATTTACATATCTAAATTTAAAAACCTAGAAACATTTTGAGACATCCAAAATAGGAGTAACAAGCAAATAAAATGGGATAGGAGTATATGTTATCAATAGGCTTTTTGGGCCCAATTATGACCTTTGGCTTGTCCATTACGAGACAGCTCTTATGCTTAGCTCGCAACCCACCTTAGTAAGGACATCATTGCTGGTTACAGGTAAAATTTTTAGGCCAACAAGTAAATATTTTTCTCATTTTCTATGCTATGGCACAATTCTCAATAAATTCATATATTTTCATGTAAAGTCATGTAAATTCACATATTTTCATACTAAGTCATGCAATTTCACATAAATTCATGCAGAATCATGCATTTTCATATATTTTCGTGTAAACGAATGCATTTTCACACGAACACACTTTTTCGAGCATAGTCACTGTACTTTTAGTACTAACATTTGGCAAAGGCCTTTATTTCCTGTTAGCAAAATTCATTCTTGTAGGTTCATCCAACGTGACATATTTCAAACACAAGCCATTCAAAGAATTCACCCATCCAAAGTGACCACTTCAAATCAAGTCTTTCAAAGAACGCACACGTTCAAAGTGATGCCCATCTAAAGTGACGTATTTTAAACCAAGTTGTTCAAAGAATGCATTTATCCAAAGTAATGTCAGTCCAACGTGATGAATTTCAAGCCAAGTCGTTCCAAGAACGCACCTGTCTAAAGTGATGTATTTTAAATCAAGTCATTCAAAGAATGAACTCTTCCAAAGTGACACTTTTTAGATCAAAGCCACCAAAAGGGTGCATTCATTCACAGAAGACGTCAACCACCACCATGACAGAATCCTTCCACTAAGTCTTGCCAAAACTTGGCACCCCTTATTAGTAAAGCTACTAAAATGGTGCACTTCTTACATCCTAACCGTTCAAAGAACATAGTCCAGTCCAAAGGACGCCCGTCTTGTATCACCAAGACATGACAAATTCAATAATTGTCAGGTAAATATTTCTTACTTCCACATCAACTTTACACTTTGATAACATCTTGCTTAAAAGTAAGATATCATCAAAGAGGAGGCAAACTATAGACGTTCAATTTTTTTCCCAAAAAGGACTCAATGATGATAGCCTTTTTTTTTACTATAAATTAAAATCAGGATGTCCAATTGCTTTGATTTTTGGATCGATGGTCTATATCCAAGAAAAATGAGTCATTTGACCATTTTGGTTTTTAAGATTTCTAGGGGTTTCGCACAAAAATCAGGCCCAAAAAGCACTCCGGGTTCGCTCAGAGCGAGCCCTAGTGTACTGCCTCATTTTGCATCCCACCCGAATTGATTTAGTAGAAATAAGTCCAACTCAATTTTGGAGTCCACCAATGGCGATTGCCACCTAAGTCTTTGAAAAAGGCCAGCTCGTCTCCCCATTTGCCTATCAAGAAGGCAAGAGTTTAAGAGATGGAGGGGTATTTTATTACAAGAGAAGAAAGTCTTGTATTTTCTCTACTCACTCTTGATTCTATGTTAAATCTTGCGATTCTAACTTGGATCTTGAAGTTTATTCATTCATTTTAATAAAAAAAATTCCCTTGAACTTCATGATCAAAGACCCATAAACACACCCATTTAACTTAAACTCGGATTGTTCAATAAAAATAAAAGCTTTTGGGTTTCTTGATTCATTTTTCCTAAAGTCTTTAGATTTTCTTCAAAACTAGGTAACTTGTGAAAGTCCTAACCCTTTTCCTTCATATATTTCTCTTTTTTAGTGTATTAAAAACACTTACTTTTAATATTTGTGAGGGAAACCTGTGATCAACCAAAGCCTCTAACTGTGCTAGTAGTGGCATATGCCACTAGTCCATGGCACCACGCCATTACATATAGCCCATGCCACTTTAGCTCAGTCAGGTGTCTTTGTAAGTTTACTTTGGGATTTTTTATCAGGGAAAGGTTTGCACACCACTATATATGGCACACGCACTTAGTAATGGCGCACGAATCTTCATTTCAGGAACTGAAAAGATAAAAATGAATAAAACGACTCCGATTCAGGGTCTCATTCGTGTCAAGCACTATGCATTCTTGCTTTGTGTCGCATAAATGACTCATTGTGGCCAAATAACAAATAAAGGATGAGATTTAGGTAGTGATAGTCATAATTGTTCATCATTCATAGTGAAATTTGCATTCTCGAACTCAAATCTCATTCCAAGTTAAGAAATTAAACCTTTTATCTATTTGCCATTTACTTTAATGCCATTTAAAATTCTTTCTTTTAAATTTCAAAGTCATTTACTTTCATGCACCTTTATTATTGGAGTGCCCTTTGTTTAATGAGCTAACTATTATTCACTAACCTCATTAATATTCATTCTTGACTCTTTATGTTAATGATTGTTTATTATTAATTTTGAATGTGTTTGATTCATGCTTGATTCATTGTTTCATTCCTATGATTGATTTATTGCTTCATATTGAGCTTGATGTAAGGGTCCATAATGGATTCCATAAATTGCTTATTTGTGATATTATTGGATTCGAGAAATTTTAAGGGCTTGATGTGAAGAATGTGAGTTAGGCTATGAATTGTAACTCTTTTCTCTTTTCCCTTTTTCTTTGCTTGATTATGTTGCGTGCCTTATTTAATTGTTATTGCTTAATCAATGTCATATTTCAAAATTGTGTTAAAACTCATTTTTCATCTCAATTAATGTTAATCATATTATTAAGATTGTGAAAGAATGAACAACAGTTCAGGTGCCTAACACCTTCCCGTGACCGTACTTAACTCCCTTTTTCTAGTTCTGGTTAAAACCGAATTAGTCAATTCCAAGAAAATGATTAGTTTGTGAACTTTTTTCCCTAAAGAGGGTGGTGACTCCAAAAGTAAAGCTCTTATTTATTTTCATAAAATCTCTTTTTCAAAATAAGGTCACCTACCTGAGAACGTTAAATGGATCTAACAAGAGAAAACCAATTTCATAAATTAAAATAAACCAAGCCTGTTTTCTCTTCTAGTCATTTGGAAAATTGCTAAATCGCTATCCTCAGTTGCACTCCACCTTTTATTTGTTTATTTCTTTTTTTTATCGCTTTTTTTAATTGTTGTTCATTTGCTTTGTATAACAGTCATGCATATCTTCTCTATCTCAAATTCTTTTCATAAAAGCATTAATTCAATGCCAATTTATAAACCGTTTAAAATAAAAACTTAGTCTTCGAATTCTCCTTGTTTCACAAACAAATGCTCATTTTCCATAAAACAAAATCAGAGTCAAAATAAGGTTTTCCTTAAATTTTTTTCTAAAAGAAAAGGTGTAATCTTTAACTCCTTTTCAAAAGAAAGTAATATGATTGAACAGTTTTTCCTATATGAACCTAATCTAAATTGAGTGTGTTGATCCCATCCCACAAAATTATTAATTTGGTCTTAAATTTTAATTACGTTAAACTATTTAGTCTTTTAATCGAAAAAAATATTATTTTTAATATTCGATGTTTTATAATATTTGACTCTTCAATCGTTTATATTTAATTAAATATTACTATTTACTAGGGCTGCAACGTGGGTGGGGTTGATTATTTAAACTGCCTGATCCGTAGGCGAGAGTCAATGATTTTTTTGACCCAGTTCAACCAATTATATGTGTGAACCCGCGGGTTATAAATGGATTATGTTGATTAGGGTTCAACGTAAACCCGCAGGTCAATAAATGATAATAATAAAATTATTTTTAAATAAAATACAACTCTTTAAGAGGATTAGTAAAAAATTAAATATACTTAAAATCTTATTTATACAATAATTTTTACAAACTACAAATATACTTCAATGACAATATTAAAATTAAATTTCTTAACTTGCGCATTATTATAACCATAATTAACAATGAAAAATTAAATTTCTGAATAATAAAGACAACCAGTAAATTAAAAACACTTAGTAACATAATTATATAACAAGTTTGATGTAAACTATAATATACTCTAAAAGCAAAGGTCATATAATTTAGTATTTATATTTAAAATTGCAAATCAAATCGTAATTTATTTTTGGAGTTGGGTCGAGTCTACAGGTTTATCTAGTGAAGCTGTAGCCAATCCAACTCGTGAATTATAAAAATGACTCGTCCAACTGAATCTATTTTATCTTCAAACCTGCCGGTTTAGGGTGGATTGGGTTGTGTCACTCGGGTTGGATTAGGTTATAACTAATCCTTACTATTTACTATTTAATCTCCAATGAAAATAATATATTTTTAGTAAAATTATGAAATAATTAATAGGGTTAAATCTAAATAATGAATTTTATTTTAAAACAGTGAAAATGTAATAATTTTGATAAAAATTGAGGGAGAAATAGTTAGTTATCCTTTTAACATGTAATGTAAGCTTTAAGAAGGAGACTAAAAAGGAACAAGAAAAACTTTTACTGCTGAATTTTGAGTTTGAGAGATAAATGAAATGGGTCCCGCACTGCCCTCTGGCCAGAAAGCAAAGAAAGTAAAAGAAAACATAAAAAGAAAGTAAAAGACAGTTTGTTCCTATTATTACATGCAAAGCAAAGCAAACAAAGCGAAACGATGACATGCAAACCCATCATTGCTCCTATTTTTTTCTTTGTTCGCTAATCCCCATGAAACTTCTTTTTCCTCCTTTTATGTTATGTTCTATTAATTTGCTCCAAAAAGAAAAAAGTTAAAAAAAAAAACTCATTTTCTATTAATTAATACACAAAAAGGATCAGTGTGGACATAGATTCAAATCCAACTAATCAGTTTGATAACTCTCATAAAATGTTTTCTTATCTTTTTACTGGGTAAAATTCAATTTTAAAACTATTTTGATATAGCTATAGGTTTTTTTTTATTTAGTTTGATTTTTATTAATATGAACACTAAAAAATTACTCAAAATTAAAAAAATTGAATCTAATTAATTTAATTTGATATAATTGTCTCTATATAAGAATTAATTTATTTAATTTATACTAATTTAATTTAATTTAACTCGAATTATACCAAATTTTCGTGTTTAGAAAGGTTACCTAAAAAATAATAAAAATTTATAGTTAAAATAGAAATTTAGATCTAGCTCCGTCATGGATGTACTCTGTCTTCTATAGCCTAAAATTGCATAAATTTGAATTTGAATAATTAATACTCTTTTCATTTTATTTTATTTGCTTCTTATTCTTTTTTTAAGTATCCGAAAATATTTATAACTAGGTGAAAGCCCGCGTTTTGCGCGGAATGTTTTTTACTTTATTATTATAAATTTATTAGAAATTACTTTTTATTGTATATATAAAAATAAATATTTTTTAAAAAAATAAATCTTATAAAATAGCGTCAATACATAAAATATAAATATTCTAGACGAATTGCATTATTTTAATAGAATTATAAATTTGAAAAACATAGAAAAAGAATTTCATCTATAAAGATGATAATAATAAATATATAATTAGTATAAATAAATAGATAAAAAAATTAAACAATTCAAACTAAAAAATTCAAATATCAATATAGTTAAATATTTTAAATAGATAATAATTTTTTAAATTTAAAATTATTTTAAATGATCTAATAAAAAAATAAAAATTCAAATTTGAAATATGGATATAGATAATTATTGTTTTTTATAAAGGATATATATAATTATTGTTAATAAATATTAATTTTGAAAATATGATTATTTAGATATAATTTTTCAATATTTAGATAATAAAATTAAAATTTAAAGGGAAAGAATATTATTTTGACTATAAATGATAATTATCTTATTTATTTATTTAATATATTTATTTTTAATTTATCAATTTATTTTGTTATTTTAAAATATATTTATTAAATTTAATATTTATTTACTATATATATATATAAAAGAGAATTCACTTTGATCTAAATGGTAAAATAATAATAATAATAATAATAATAATAAATAAATAAAAATTATTATATTTCCCTCTTTAATTTATTAATTCAGTTTTAGTGAAACTCTTTCAAAACTCAAATGCTAGAATTATATATATTATTATAATAATAATTACATGAATTTAAATATTATAAATAATATATGAATATAAAAACATACACAGAATAATAAATAAAAAATTTATAATTTTATACGATTTGCTAAAAATATAATACATTTAAAAATATATAAATGGATTCATATTTAGCTTTTCTTTTCATTCATCTCCATCAACATGAATTTCTTATACCTATAACTGCACACATATGAAACATACGACAAATAACAAAAAATACATTATTAAATAAATAAAAATTAAAATAAGAGAAATCATGGATGCACAAAAAAAGAAGATTATAAAAAAGAAAAACAAAGATATAAAAAAGTTAATATAAAATTAATCGAAAAAGAAAATACAATAATATAAAGTAAATCAAGAAAACATAGTCAAAACTTAAAGAATCATGAAACAACAAAAGAAAAAGATGAAAACTATCATGAAAAAAAAAATTGGAATTTATTAATATGAAGGTATATATAAATAAAAATAGGTCTATATATAAGGAAAAAAAATTCAAATGTATGAGAATTTACAATTTTAAAATTCAAAAAAATTTAAATGCTTTAAAGTTTCAATCACAAAATTCAAAAATTTTAAAATTAGAATTTGAAACTCTCCTTTAATTTATTGGCGATGATAATAATAAAAGATTGTAATATGAAATTATTCAAAATTAAATATTATTTTTTAAATGATCAAATAAAAAAATAAAGGAAAAAAATTAAAAAATCTGTGAAAAAAGAAAAAACTTAATCTTGAAAAAGCAAAGTGTCAACTCAGCTTTTTAAAGATATTTATTATTTCAAAATTATATATATATACTAGTCGTGAATCCACGCTTCGCGTGCGATATTTATATATTATTTAAATAATTATTATTATTGAATTATGTTGATGCTATATTTTATAATGATTTTGATTTGCAATTTTTATATTGAAATTAAGAATGAAAAGTGATTAAAATAAATTATTTGATACATATTTAATACAAACATATTTATATTTTATTTTTAATGAGTGTATATTTTTAAAACTACATATAAAATAAATAAAATTGAACACAAACATATATAATTAAATGCTTTCATTTAACAGGAAATATAAATATTTTTATTAATTATTATTAATTAGTTTACTACATTTTTATTA